>JALBZD010000943.1:0-13224 GCA_038050675.1 Globisporangium cylindrosporum
CTGTCGAAGAACGAGAGTCCATAACGTGCGGCTGTGTTGGCATTCCCAGAAGAGATGGCGGTAAGTCTCGATGGACGTGCAGCCGTGAGCGCAGTGTCGAAGTTGTGTGTCGCTGTGTTGTCGCCAGCAGAAGTAGTGTGTGGGGAGAATGCGCCACCAGATGCGCAACGTCACGTCGAGCGTGCGTGGGTCGATGAATGAGTGGAGCGAGTTGGCGTGGTCGCGCAGTTGTGGGGGTGCTCGGAGTGTTGGCAAGCGAGTGTCGCTGGAACGGGTGTCGTGATGTTGGCGTTTTTGACTCTGCTGCAAGAGCGTTCGCGAGCGCTTTCGACGGGATGTGCGGGAACCAGTGCCGTTTGCGCGGTGTCGAAGCGTACCAGGGTAGTAGCGGCTTGATTCGATCGTGTTGTTCGTCGAGGAGTGAGGTCTCGACTCCCACTGATGCGTGCCTTTCGTGATACCCAACCTTCACTCGACAAGCTCAATCAACTATCTTGTGAACTCGAGACCAAAGACATCAAAACTGTCACTGAAAAGACGCGAGATACAAATGCATAGGTGGTCACCTTCGCCGAATTGAGTCACGCGCGTCAAGAGGAGCTTGGAGTTGGTGCCTAGCATCTTGGGATCATCATTTTCGCCATCACTAACATGGATACTCCGTCATCAACATGAACACATCCATCAGAGTCGGTCTTGTATCCAAATACGATCGGCGCGCACAGATTGATATCGAAATGATAGGCATGCTCATAAAAAAAAGGCACGAGCCGTAGCAATCAGATTTCGTGGTTTTGTTTTACTCTATTCGGATTGTGTGGATTCAGTAAGGTCTTGTAGCATCAGTCAGCTTGTTGACTTGGGTTTTGCTGTCCCTCGTTCGCCTCGCAATATCCGCTCTCACTCTCGAAAGTGAAATCGTCAGGGGTTGCTACAACTAGGTATTTATCATCACTCTTGCTGTCACAACAGTGCGTTGCTACAAGTACTGTAGCAACGAAATAAAAAGGAGGCACGGCCTTGACGACACAGTCCGCGAGTGTTTCGTACCCAGACTGTCGCTCAACAACACGAACTTGGCTCCAATCTGGAGCAATATCCAGTTGCATATGTAATTGAAGAGCAACCCCTCGGCACGCTTGATATCTCGGTCCGCCCACACCGTGACGTGGTGGTCACAGCCGGCGTGAACCCTACTTTCGCGCTACGGCTTTGTCACAGTGACTCACGGTTGATGAACTTGCTCTCGACTCCCAACTGGATCGCGCCAACCACTTGTGTGTGGCCAGCCCATTTCTGTAGAAGTCTCGTAGTGTAGTGGGTGAAGCAACGAAGCTGGCCGCACTTCCAGTTGTTACCTTTGAGCTTTCTGCATACGTTGCTATGAATTTACAGTATTGCATCATGTTACGATATTAATGATTGTAGCTGAGCGGAGAGGGACAAACTTCACTTCCTGTGAAGACCGTGATGATGAATTGGTAAACGTGAGCGCCTGGAGCGCGAAAAATGCCACACCGCGTGTAGCCTGCTGACAGTGTGCTAGATAGGATGGCAAGCTCGCTTCTGTCTTTGGTTTCCGGAGTACATGTCCGCACGATACGCCACAAATTCATTCCACTCAGCTACTCAGTCGAGGAACAACAAAAGTGATCTGCGAAGGCAGGCCAAGCGACCGACCCAAGTTTACTGAGCGGAGAGCGCAATGCCAAGTTGTCGGGCACGGTTTGATGAGGAACCAAAGTGGAGTCTTGACAGTGTGGGCGGTTGGGATAGTAGAGACTTTGAGCCGAGTATGAAGCAGGTAGTACTCGCTTGAAGTAACTAAAGAGGCAACGCTCTTGTCATTGAGTAGAGTGTTCACCGCCTGTACTGGACTTAAGACGACACCCTTTCTGTTGTTGAGTTGTGATCATCAGTGGATGTCTTCATTCACATGTCGTATCAAATAAAGTATGCGAACCCAACACACTCGTAGACAGAAATCCAAGTAATGCTGCTTACAACTAATATTTTACATGAGAAGTCAAGGTCATGGTGGCACACCGAACAGACCTAACGCGCTTCGGGCGTCTCAATACTGCGTAGTAGCTAGTATAGCATGTCATTGCACAAAACCTTTCTCCGCGTGTCTTCCTATTGACGCCAAGAGATCCGTTAACGCTGCGAAGAGTTCATGCGGCTCCAGTACCGAGCAACTAGGAGGAGGTCGTGGAACCCCTTCCAGTTTAAACATATCCGATGTCAGCAACACACAATAGCATTGTAGGGCAAGAACCGCAAGACAGGAACGGCAAAGCTGTTGTGTGTGAGGGAATGTTTTACACTGATAGACAATTCGCACAATCCTGTACAAAAGATGTGTACTTTGTGCTGATAAATCTCTCTTTCGGTTGTCCCTATGTCTAACCCTTCTAGCCCCGACAATAATGGCGAGGAACTCAGGACTATCAGTCGCTGGCAATGTCCACAACCTGAAGCCGCATACTCTCTCCGCCAACGATCACGAGATCCTGGCTAGGGTGGCCGCAGACAGCGGTCACCACGTCGTTCATCGGGATTCGAAACCGGTCGAGCCTGCCTACTGAATCCTGACCACGCTTGGCTGCGCTCATCTTGAATCCTGGCCTCTTAAAGGCACTCATCAATCCTAAAAGGTTTGCTGGCAGCTGCTGTTTACCCAACGCTGCTTGCTGCTGTGTATCCTTCCAGGAAGCTCGGCGGGGTACTTGATGGAGATCGATGACGTTCAGAGTCATATTGTCGTAGATGCCCGTGCACAGGATTGAGTTGTCAAAAAGCAGCGTCCCCGCGCAGCGATGGCAGCCCAGCCAGGAATTTCGACCCATTCTCGTCATCGACGCTGCGATTTCCGCTTGTTCCGAGGCGAGCACGACCGACGCTGGCTGTGCACTTTTGCCTCGTTGGATACTACTGGAGTCTAGAACATTTTTTGAACACAGCTGTTCGGTTAGTGAACACAGCGGAAAGGTTGGATTGGGTTTGATCGGCGGCTTACCTTTGATGAACGTGTGCAGCTTCGTGATCACTCCGTGAAGAAAATCAACCACGACGACCCAGTCATTTCGCAGTTGACAGATCATTTGCGTGGGCGACGACGGCGACGAGCGAATCGACATGATGCCTGCGCCGCCTGCCTGCGTTGGCAGCAGCAGTGCGGAGGCGTACTCGGACGTTAAATAGGCTGAACATATAGAGTGTGAGAATACAAATTATAGCATTGAGAGATTCAACGGTTTCCTCGTGGTGAAGAGCATCACATAGCAGAAACGTACGCTTGATCAACTCGAGAAGATGGTACGACGCCTTCCGCTGCGGAATTGCCTTTGAGCCGAACGCTGGGACGCTGAGGTTGAGAACGTCGTAGGTCTACATAGCATTGTGAGGCGAATCGCAGTCAGCTCAACATCAACAGCACGAATCACCACTCATCGACCATGAATCTCGCCGTACCATGAGGTACCCAGCCTCAGTTCCACAGACAAGATACTGGTTGTTTGCAGCGAGCGCGAGCGCATTCACTGGGTTCGTCCCTGTCGAGATGCTCCACGTGGGGCGCGTCGGGATCTTCGGATCCCACATGCGAATGGTGCCGTTCATATCGCCTCCAATGAGGCTGCTCCGTGGCGTGGCATTGCCGCCCGGTGCTTGACGCGTCGCCTTTGGCGGCATGTACACAATATCATTGTACCCGCTCGACGGAGGGCTCATGGCTTTGAGCACGCGGTGGGGCTTGGTCGGGAACTTTTGCAGGTTGAAGATGTAGATCTCGTTCCGATTCGAAAAGCTGCACGCGATCTCGTCCTACAATCAGTAGACACAGAGTAGGACGAAGTAGTGCTACAGGTAAGGTCGTCTAATAGTTCCTGGTTCAGTCTAGATTCCGCATCGACGCAGCTTACCTCGTTGGACGGATCCCAGCGGATGCGCTTGATCTCCTGCCTCGTGAAGATGGTGTGGATCTAGCAAGCCTCCACTTTGTCAGCATTTACATGTGCCTCCCACTCGATATGTGTAGCCAGGAGTGCATGTTGTTCGTACCGGATGCATGATTTCTTTAGGTGGGTCGTCATCTGCACTCTCAGACATGGTATCGTCACGCACTTTCCGCATGCGCTACATCAGCAGTCGGCATACGTATCAATGAATGTGGTATTTCACACTATACGCCGTAGGTTGAATACAATCAGCTGTTGCGTACCTGTGCGAGGTTGATCGATCGGCAGAAATGCTCGTCGAAATCGTACAGCGCGATGATCCCATTCGACGACCCCGCGACCAGCAGCACGCCCTGCGCGTCAAACTCGATGCAGCTCGTGTAGAATACATCGTCGCACAAAAACCCCGCCTGCCGCTGCCAGTGCTCGGGAAGCTGCAGCTGCAGCGGCGTCGGCTGGAACTGCGTGAGCACCCAGCGCACGAGCTGCTGCTGCTGCCGCTTCCTCGGCATCTGCGGGTGCAGCTGCAGCATGCCGCCGGCGCTTCCGAGCTCCCGCGCATGCAGCAATCTCGTCACGTGGTGCGCGTCACGGCGCAGCCGCAGGCCGGTCAACGAGCGGGCGCTAGCGGGTGTCTCTGCCTCTCCGCCTTGGACATCTTCATCTGTAGATTCGTTCTCTTGGCTGTCCTGGTTGCTGCTGAGCTCCTCCATGGACTCGTCATGATCCCGAGCGGACGCTGTGGCTGTGACTACTGCAGCTGCTGCAGCTGCTCTCTCAACTGCGAGCAACGGGGGCTCCTGACGCGGCTGCTTGCGCTGGAAGAACGCCGTGATCGGCACCGTCGCGTGGCGCTTCATAGGCGCCGCCGCCCTCAATGCTATTAATCGAAGTGCTGCAGTTGTTTCGACAGTTATTTTTTTCTTGGCGCCAAAAAACTGTGGTTCAAAATAGTGACGTCTAGCACTCTCTGGTGATCAAGAGTGACGGTCTATGTCACTGTTTTGAATAACAAATGTAGCCATCTTGTACAAGATGGCTGCAGTGTTGAAATGAATAGAGAGGAGGTCCGGAACGCTCAGTCATCCAGTTGACCATGCAATTTGTTGTTGTTCATGGCCAGCTAGTCCACCACCTCGAACAGTGGCTATTGGCAAGTTTGACGACGGTCACCAACATGCACATCTGCACCACGATGTGATCGATAAAAATACTCACACTCAGTCGAGAATTTTTTTTAGGGCCCCTCGCTCGCTATTCAAAGCGCTCGCTCATGTACGCTAGGTCTTTTTCTGACCCTGTCGTGTCGATGCAAGTGAGGAGGAAGGGACGCATACCACAATTCTACGTACGTACGAGAAGGAACAGAAGAAGATAAGAGGCTGTGCGGTGAGGTCACTGGGCGTCGTCACTGGTCGGTGGGTGGGAAAACAACATGAAGACCACATCAAATAGGCACTTGAGGCTCTTGATCGACATCGACGCTCAGCGCGGAGGTCGTACACAACAAATAGGAGAATGTGGACACGATGGCAATCAGTTTGAAGGGATTGATGGGCGACACTGGCGGTCGAAGTTTTTCAGCCAGCCACACGAGCAAGACACCACGGAATTCGATACCAACAGCGACAACAACAGCGACAAGTTCAGCATTTGTCCAAGCAGCACCCCCGAATCGCAGTTCTCCATCGATCCGTTTGACCACGACACGTCACTCGATATCGCAAGAGAAACTCGACCACATCCAACCGTCACTTCTTTGAAAAGGCTCGGCTCGCTTCGGCACCATGGTGCAAACTGCAGACTCCATGCCGAGCGTATTGTCAAACCAGAGCAGAAACTACCGACCTCCGCAAAGATGAGCCAAGCTAATAGCCACCGCATCGATCGCCGCCACACCGCAGGCGCGATTACGACGTTCTTCAAAGACATGGGACGCTCGCTCTTTGGACGGGATGGGAAGAAAGCGCAGCGTTCAAGCTTCACGGTACTTGGAAATGGCCCACAGCGTTCTTTGCAGCAACGACTGCCATCACGTCCGGGTTGGAAGGCTTCAAAAGTCTGGAATTCCCAGAATGAGTATTTCAATCGCTTGAAGTTCTACGCGTACGAAGGCGGAGCTCCAGGCTTCACATTGATGCACGTCGCAGGATCGGGACAGCTCGCGATCAAGTCGGTCTCGAACCTCTGTGCATGGAGTGCCGGCATCCGACCTGGCGACGTTCTGGAAACCGTATCGGACGCTAGCGTTCGCGGCATGGATACTGAGCAAGCACTGTCCTTGGTATTGAGGTCGGATCCTCCGTCGGTGCTTCGCTTTCGCGCCTTTCGAAACGGCAGCACGGCATTCGACTCCCCTCACCGATTTCAAGTCACGCTTGGGAGCCAGAAGCTCGGTGTGCAATTCATCGGCGACGGCAAAGAGCAGATTCCTGTCGTGAGCGGGATCACGAACACTGGTTTTCGAGATCTTCGACTTTCAAGATCGTCGTCTGTCATTCAACTCGGAGATGTACTCGTTGCAGTGAACCATGTTGATACAATCGCGATCGGATTCAGTAAGGCGATGGCGGTTATCACGACTACAGAGCGGCCGATGAAACTCACTTTCCAACGGCTGTCAAGCGAACTTGGCTCGAACTTACGCAGCACCGACCTCGTCCCAGGAGCAACGGTCAGTTTCCAGCATCAAGATCAGCAGCAGCGTAATAATAGTCAGCACTTGCGCAACAACCAGCATCGGTCCCCATTGACTTTCGCACTGTCACAGCCCTCACAAACTTCACGATCAAATGATCTCGTGCGTCGTTCGATGATTGAGCTGGGGCACATGCGCAAACCTGACGTCGATATTGATCTGGGGTTCGAGTCTCATGGAGGCCCTTCCAAGAAGCACGGCAGTGGTGAGGACATCTTAATCGTCTGGAAACAGGGACCGCTCGGACTGACGCTCTTTGAAGACGACATCTCGGGTCTGCCGCTCGTGAATCGCCTGACGGGCAAAGGCAGCTCCACGGGCATTGAACGTCTGCAGCACGGCTTTCTCCTGGACTCTGTGAATGGCATCAAGACGCACGGACAAAACTTTACAAACCTCTGCACGGGGCTTTCCAGTATGACGAAGCCTGTCTTGCTGCTGTTCAAGCCGCTGCAGAAGCACGGAGGATTCGATGACCACGAATCATCGTATGCGTTCTCTGTCAACTCGTCTTCTTCTCAGAGCTCCTGTTCGCCTCGCGGCGGTCGTGGCGCAAATGGGTATCCGGCATCCAAGCGCTCGACAGTGGGGGTTTCCTGCTCTCGAAACAAGCTCTGCGGTGGAGTGGACCACGATGAGTACGAGGTGTTGTGGGACTCTGGTGAGAAACTCGGTCTCGTGCTCGGCCACGCCCACGCCCACGACGTTGATGAATCTGCAAAATCATCACCAGTGATCATCAAGGTCCGCCCAATTTGCGCGCTTCACTTTAAGGGAGTCAATGCAGTCGGTGACGCGCTGGTCGCGGTGAACAATCTGCGCACAACTGGACTCGGATGGAACCGGGTGCGATTGCTACTCGAGTCTGTGTCCAAGCCCACGCTGCTGACCTTTCGATGCCGCCACCACCATCACAACCAGCAGCAAATGAAGAGATCCAGCACTACAGCAGATAGTATCGAGCACCGAAAAACGGCTTCACTGTCATCCTCCGACTCGGCATCATCATCGTCCTATATGGATCTGCTGGAAAAGCTTGACTACGAATTCGATGAAGGCGCCAGCGACAGTGCGAGTGATAGCGAGACCAATGTTTCTACCGATCAGGCATTTTCATTGAGCTACAAACTCATGTGGAACTCTGGGCGCCTCGGCGTCACATTTTCCTCCTACGAAGACAGCGACAGGGACAACGCGATCGTCGTGTTTGTCGAGCGAGTAAGGCTGGGTCATGCCAAGCGAACAAGTCTCGTCAGCATCGGCGACCACCTCGTGAGCGTCAACGGGAAGCGTGTCGTGGTGCAGACCCAGCGGGAGTTCCACGAACTCATGCGCTCGCTCGCGACGATGAGCAAGCCCCTGGTGCTGGGCTTCCAGCGCTCGATGGTCGAGTCTGGCGAGCCCTCGCTCTGTGAAGACTCCTAAAGGACACTATGAACCTCAAGTTGCGCATCAAAAGTTTGCATGGTCAGTTTTTTTATTTATGATCATTCGTGTTCCACTTACATTTTTGTGTATAAACGCTTCACTGTCTTCTGGGTCGACTGGCTTGTGCGATGTGCTCCGTTGCTCGCCAATTAATATATACAAACATGAGAGTCTGGACGGGGTTTCTGTCGTTCTGGCTCAGAGGCTGCAGAGGAAATCCCTGCAGCTCTTAGCCAAAATAATAAATAGTATTCCCCACCACTCGCACTCATAGCTCTGTTCTTGACTTCAATTCATGTGCGTGTGTGCGTACGTGCGTGCTCCAACGCGATGCTCACTCTTGGTTTTATGCACACAAGGAACCAGTCAATCACCACGTCGGCGCGGCGCGGTCCTTTGCGTTCCAGTGGAACAGAATCACGTCTTCCTTGAGCTTCACGAGGTCGTTGTTGCAGCGCGCGAGCGTGTGTACCGCGACACTGTTCTCCTTGAGCTCGGTACGTAGCAGCCGCTGGGTCTGCGCGATCTCGAGCTGCGAGATCGCCGCAATGTCACTCACAGGCACAAACACGACCTCGGTCGTCGCGGCTTCGCGGCCTTCCTGGTAAAAGCCGAGTAGGTTCATCGACACGTCAAAGGCTGGGAACCCAATCGCGTTGCTCGAGTCCAAAGTGATCATGCGCGCCAACACGTAAAATACCTGCACCTCGATCGCATCTGCGACGTGGTTGCTGCTCTGGCCACCCAGGTTCTGGTAAAACACCGAGTCACCGGTCTCTTGGTCGTCGAGCGAGCGCATGAACTCCGTCAGTCCGCCCGAGTTGTTGCGGAACAAACCCGGAGGTCCCTCGATACCGTTCATCATCTCGGTCAAGCCTCGGGTGAGAGCTGGCGGTGCAGTTGACATGCTGTTCGCCTGGGACGACTGGGCCATGGAAAACTGATTCGAAGTAGCCGTGTTCATGTTGGAGGTCATAATCACACCCGACGGGATCATCTGGGACGTGCCATCGCCATTACCACCACCGAGCGGCATATGTTGTGGACTCACGAGCGTCGGACCTGAATTGTGACCCGCTGGCGAAGAACCCTGTTGTTGCTGCTGCATTGAAGTCATCATCTTCTGCGTCTTCTGGTGCGCCGCCATGATCACAGGGAACCGCTCAACGGACTTCAAGACATAGTCCAGGTGGCCCATGGTCTCGGTCGCGTACCGGAGCAGCAGGTTCGCGATCAGGCATTTCGTGTCGTGCTGCGCAGTCTCGTACGTCATCACGTCCTTGTATCGCCAGCAGGCCGGGCAACGATAGATCGGTCTCTCGGGGTCCGCAGTACCGTCGGTTTTGCTTTCGTACCCGACGGTCTGCCACTCTAGCTGATGGAGCCCGTGGACCACCGTGCCAGTCCAGTTCAGTACGCTCTCCATAGCGCCCATCAACGGGTTCTGAGGCGTCGAGACGCTACCTGACTCCATCGGAGTCGTCGGGGACGTGACGTCCGACGTGCGCATCTTCTTGCGGCGGTCGTCTGAAGTAAACCCGCCACCAAAAGGCGCCAATGGCATCTCGTTCTCCGCATTGGATGATGGCGATGACTGGGTCGACGCTGGGTTCGACGGACCGGTAATGATGTGGTGCGTGATCCCCACATTCTTGTTCGGTCGGCGCTTGTTGCGTTTCGAGCGCACCGAGATCGTCGAGCTCAAGTCGAAAGCGACATCAAAGTTCATCGGAGACTGCGCGGTGTCGGCTTCGACTTTCAAGCGGAACGCCTGGCCCTGGTGGTTCTTGGATACATCTTCGATTCTCAGTTTCAGCATCGCCTTTCCGTTCGCGTCGATCGTGCGCTGGCAGTCCGGCGACATTTTCAAAATGTCTTGCTTCAGCACGGGATGCTCGTTTTCATAAAGCAGCGTCACGCGCAGTGGCACAGGCCGGTTGCCCACTCGCTCGTTCTTTTCGTTCACCAAGAAAATTGGGAGCGTCATGCACTTATCACGGCCACCTTCGTCCTTGTACCAAAGTTCGGGAAGCGCTTCTTGGATCACGAGACGGTGCTGGATCACCGTCATCTCGGACGTGACCGCAGGAATCACAGTGTAGTCTTGCTTCAGCGCCGCTGAGATGTGGATCACAAACTTGCGGTTGTTGAGCGCCATGGAGCACTCGCTGATGCGGATGCGCAGTTTGCAGATGCCGTTGCCTTCCATCACAGGTTTCGTCGACGGGTCAATGTGCATGATCTGGCGCTCGATCGGCGCCATTTTGTCCGCGCCGTAGAGCTCCACATTGAGCGGCACGATGATCCCCGACTTGAGGTGGTCCGTGGGGTCCACGAGGAACACTGTGATTTCAAACGGATGGTCTCGGAACGGGAACTTGGGCGGGTTCGGTTGGATCTTCAGTCGCAGCTGTTGGTAATTGAGCAGTCACAACAATAAATGTACACCATACAGTTAGACTCTCCATACGTTCAAGAAACACCCAAAACCACATGGTCACGTTGAACATGTTCCTTCTCCACAAAGCAAACAAGTCACGTACCCTTTCGGAGAAATTGTCGGCATCGCTCTCGAGCATGGCGTTCGAGGACGGGACGCTCTGCGCCATCACGGCGTTGCTCACAGAGTACGATTCGGTCATCAGCATCGGTGTGCGAGGTTGTGCGCTGTGTGTGTATGGGATGACGGTGCGCGCGTGTTGCTGGAAAACGCTTCGTTCACTCTCGTCTAATCAATCAAGACAAGGCGGCGGGGCTCGTTGCCGATCGAGATAGATGGAGAGCGCGCGTGGTGCTTGTAGCGGGCGTGCTGCGCGAGTACGAGGCGGCGTGTTGTGCACGGCGTCGCGGCGTCGGATCTTATTCGTCGCCTTCTCGCGGTTTCTGCGCTTTTTCGCTTCTGGCGGCGATCGAGGGCGAAGAACCGCGCAGGAAGCGAGCGAGAAAACAGAAGATGGCTGAGGGGTGGCGCGCCAGGTTAGACTTGACGTTTGTATGTAAGGGGGGGACGCAGACACCCTTCTTATCCGCGAATGCCTTCTTATTTGCGCTAGTGGTCACTCTTACAAATAGCAAGTACGGCCCATCGTTTGGAGTTTTAAAGAGGATGCGCCAGCACTCACGAAAACTGAGAGGTTTTAATGAAGAAAAACCTCACCTGATTTATGGCAAAAACAAGGTTATAAAGCAAAATTCAAAACGGTCGCGATTGATTAGAGAGCCATGAGTTTTTATTATTATTTAAAAGCCAGGGTTTGCAAAAGCTAGTTATGACACGCAATTCTCCGTACCCCGATTATGGGGTAAATCGGTACCAACATAGAGCAGAATGCGGCAATTTGATTGGTCAGAACAGCGTCGAGGTTTGACAATTTGCAGAACATCCATTCTGGAGAGAAAGAACACTTCGTTTCAGTATGGAAAAGCTGGCTGAGAATGTGCTCACAATACAGTTATAGAGAAGGTTACACTTTGGCTTTGTATGCGTGAGAGACAGAATGAAGGTCTTTGTGAGCTGTTTGAATAAATTCATACTCTGCAAATTATAACCTGTCTTTTTCTATTTATGTAGGCTTGTATATCGTTATTGACTGCGAACTGAAAAACAGAGGGGTGATTGGGTGGTGCGAAGACGTTTCGTGGAAGAAAGCCGCGATCTTCTTCGCATTTTCACTCTTTCGGAAAAGAACAATAGTGACAGCCTGGGTTTAGGGCTTAGAGATGGCGCATTCTTTTTGTCTAAAACCTTTCAAATACTTGCCATCATGCCAGGGTTTTGCTTTTTTTTTTGACTATGGTGAAAATATTAGAATAGCTCAAAAAATCTGATTCACCTTTTAAGTGTTTCAAAGCGTCTGGCTGACCAAAAGTGGACAATCTGATTCAACTTCTAAATGTTTGGCGGACCAATAGTGGACAACACAAATCCTGGACACCCCAGCCCTTTTGCCACCCTATTCGCTTTCTGAGAGATGTCCCGAGATTTACACCATTAATGAAATCTCGGATATTTAGGAACAATAGAAAAAATGTAGACGTACAAATACAGTATTTCTCAGTTCTGATAAATAGCAGATATGACAGTTTTATTTTTTGATCCTTGTTGGGTTCGAAACTACCTCTCTTGACCCTCCAGCTCTTCTTTAAAGTTAAACTTCTGTTGGTGCAGGTAGGGGTCATGAAGATGAAGCCACCCCCTCTCTTGGCCCTCATTTTTGAGCACATCACAAAAAGAAATCCAGCAGCTCAAGCAGCAGACAGATAGCACCATGGCAGCAGGACAGCATGATCCGAGAATGCTTGGCGTCGCCAGCTGCGTGGTTGAGTCCTATGCTCGATATCAGATAGAATGCGAGAGCCAACACATGGAGTTCAGTCAGATGGAGACGGGGATGAAGGACGAGAAGCGGCCTCCGGCTTGGTGATGCAGCGGCGAGAAACTGCGCCGGCACACGAACGAGCTTTCTGAGGTCTGGGAGAGGGTGAAGCAGGACGTTGCTCTCAAGACGAATGTCAGCGAAGCGAACCGCGCCCTGAGTGATCGACTTCGCCGTGAGCACCCCTTGCTCTGGTGGCAGAGGATCGATGAAGTCCTGCAGCATTACGCGGAAGTGCTCGACATCAATGGCGGTCACCTCTTTGGACCCGCGAGCATATCTGGACCCGAGCCCGGGTGACCTGGGTCGGGTAGCGCGGGTTCTGATCTTTTCCGATTGAGGTCGCCCGTGCAGGGACACGATATCAACCGAATCATGCCAGAGTCCGAGCTCTTGCAAGCGGCGTCAAAGTGGCACCGCGATTTTCGGGTTGGTAAAGTATATCACTGATGCTGAAGAATATGTGGACATTTGCATGTTCATTATTTCACCTCGATTTGCAAGTGTGCTATTATTTGATACCTTGCTTTTGGATTGAGCTTAATTTGATGTTTTTTTTATTGGACTTCCTGATTGTGTAGGCTGCTGACGCATTGATCAAGAAAGCCAACGACGAAGGGAAAGTGAAGATTAGGGTTCTCGTAGACGCAACTCTGTCTCAAGCACGCTATTCTCAAGTCGCATACATTCGTACAGAGTGCCCGGTAAGATCATACGTTTTGCCTACTTCGCTTTTCCATTCACTCGATTCATTTGTCTCTTC
>JALBZD010000944.1:0-13204 GCA_038050675.1 Globisporangium cylindrosporum
TGATCCTTGTGGCCCAACGACCGGATGGAGTAGTGGCTCATTCGCGCGCACATGTCGATTCAGGTCGTCGAGTGAGACGCCAGGGTAGTTGTCACGGAGCACAAGCTCGCGTTGCACTGCAGGTCGCGTATCAGCTTCGTCAGATATCTTGGTCTTGGTGGCTTTTCTCACATCCTCGTTGATGGTCCTGTTTCAACCATTTTCTGTATCCGTTATTGACTGAGTCATGCGGTTCCTGCTTTCTCACCTCTAGAGATCCCAGAATGAGCAACACGGAGAGCGCCTAACTGGGACAACTGTGGTTGATCGTTGATGGGAACTGACGTGGAGCCCGGAAATCATTTGGATCCCCGTCGCAGATTAACACTGGAGCTTTGAGCATAAATCATGCGGCGACCTTGAGGAGTGTCGTAAGCCGGTCAGTCCGCCACATTTCGAGCTCTTCAAGTAGGTGAGGTAATGGGGATCTCAAGCAACACTTGGAGATTTGTAACTGTGGTCCAACGAGTTCTGTTTCACCTCAGACCAGAAGCTTAGTATAAATAGTCGGATTCGTCAACGCTGGTGCATCAGAAATTGAGCAGGATGCTCGTGCCCAGATAGAGGACATCCAGGTCTCCTTCATCCAAAACTGGACTGCTGTTGTCTGAGGAGTTCTGCTTACTCGCTGCACTTCAGCCATTTTCGGAAAGTGGACCTATCATTTCATTTCTCCAAGACGTGGTCATGCTGAGCCCCACAGCGCCATCGTCGCCTCCATTCCTGGGAGGCTCGACATCGTTCTCTTCGGTCACAGACCCAACGCTTCATCGACGCGGATGGCGGAACACTTCAGCAAGAGACGATCCGGCAATGAGTCCTCAGCAGGTTAGTCGAAGCGCTACAATTGTCAGGTAACGTATCACGACAGATTGGCAGACTGACTGGGTGCTGTTGTGTGTATTGCGACAGATCCCGCCGCGATATCGAGGTCTTCTGCGATACGATCTCCTGAGTGAAGCGAACGCGGTTTTCCGAGCAGCAGACAACTCGAAATATGCTGCAGGCGCTGGTCACATGAGCCGACAGTTCGCACTGAAGTCACAGACAGCCTCGCGATCTGCAAGTGCAAACGAACCCGAAGATGACGGCAATTCGAGCCACAGACGAACCAACCTGGACGAGCTCAAGTGGTTCGAGCACCGGTGGCTCGACAAACACGGCAAGAACAGCCAGCTGAAGGAGTTCCGCGAGAAGATGACGCTCATGCGCCGCTGGTTCGAGTCGCTGGACGCCGACGGCTCGGGGGAAGTCGGACTTGATGAGCTCGAGGACCCGCTCGTGTCGGTCGGGCTCGCGCGAAGTCGAGACGATGTCCAGAAGCTGATCGACGAGGTCGACAAAGACGGCAAGGGCGAGGTCACGTTCAACCAGTTTCTAAACCTGATGTATCCGAAGAAAGCGAAGTGCTCGTCTCGCCAGCAGCAGCGCGCACCGTTGCACCAGCCGAAAGCTCGTATTCAGGTCCAAGACAGTCCGTCGAGTGCTTCACACCAGATCACCTCATCCGCAACAACAGTAGTCAAAACTGCTGCCACCACAAGTACAAAGGTTGACGCTCAAAGGCCGACAAGTCCACTTGCAAATCCACGTGCATCACGACCACCGTCGTCCCCTGCGGCTGGTGGTTCCTCGTCAACAGTTGTTCGAAGCCCTCGAAGGAGCTCTTCAAGGCATGTCACCACGACAGCGAGCAAGAGTGACGCCAGTTCGCAGGGGAAAGTGAACCCAGTCGTGAAGCTCTTTGAAGACCTGCAGTCTGGAAAACTCGGCGACCTCGCAATCCCGTTTCCCGTTCTCATCACTGCGTATCGACGGCGCATGCTCCTGAATGCGCACATGGCTGATGATCCAACTGCTCGCAGGTATTGTTTCTTTTTTGAAAAGTAGGTGCGAACACTCGATTCAGCACTGACGCGATCTCTTCTTCTTCTTCTTGCTTTGCTTGACACTCAGTTTGGGAATTTCGGTTCTCCAGGCGCTCGAGTCCACGAGGCGCGAAGTCGTACCGCAGTCTTCAGATCATCACCAGGCGCAGCGCTCTGATTCGATTGCGTTCTCTGCAAACCACGCATTCGTTGGGAGACGCTCGTCCTCATCATCAACATCGTCTTCAGCAGCAGCCGCAGGCGCACCAAGCAAAAGCGAGCAGCAACTACAGCAGAGCAACAACTCGCATCGGAAGCGCAGCACGCTGAAGCAGCAGCCAATCCTTCATCTGCCAGCAGCTCAGCTTCCAGCCTTGGGGTGATTCGTAGCACTGATGGAAGGGGATCTGCAGGAAGGTGGTAAAGTAACCTATGAATCGCTGAGCGTGCTGGTCCAGGGCTTCATATGGATGCCATGACAACATGTGAGCTTCTCGCTGCGGTGTCGTGATAAGATCTTTTGGGGCTTCTAAAGTATCGCTTTGCAGCTTGAACGCTTCGATTCGTATCATTTCTTCGTCGACAGACTTGATAATACACTTGGGCAAGCTTCAAACCTTCAATTTCTCACTTGAACTATACAATAACTCATATTAGAATCATCACAATGACCAGAGGCATGGCTTCTGCCTCCGCACACTATCAATTTCGTTCCTTTCTAACATACTTCACCTTGGACTGGGACTTCACGAGGCGGTTGTCTCATCGCACCGGCGAACGCGAAATCCATTCTTCTTCACCGTGCAAGCATCGAAAACGCGCCGTCGGCGATTGCTGCCACTTCCGGAGGAACACGGGCGCCAGATATGCTCTCAAAAACTCCACATTCCCAAAAGGAGCGGGCGGTAACATTGGTCCGCTTTACACAAGAATCGTTTCTTGATCAGAATTACCTTTCACTATTTTGCATTGACTGTACTCATCGGTGGAGTCTTTGATGAACCACTTGTACCTTGCACCGGCTTCTGCATGGCGTTCTGTGTTGGTTGTGGTGATTGCGAATTTGCCCCACGGTTGTTCGCTGCACCGGCGCCACCCGGGCCGCCTGCTTTCGTTCGCTTGAATGCGGCGGCGTTCGCGGCTGCAGCCATCTGCTGCTGCGACTGAGAAAGCGTGCGCTTAACGCCTGCAACGGAGGAGTCAGCAGTGGCATTCTTCACCCCATCTCCTGCACTTGAGTTTCCACCTCCAAGCGAACTTGTGTCGACTGAAAGATCAGCATCTCCCAGCAAAGACTGCGACAGGTCCAAATTTAAGAAATCGGCCGACTCTGCCCCCAAGCCTGCTCCCATCCCCAAATCCGCGCTCAGGCGACCAGCACCATTCATAGATGCTCGCTGCTGAAGCTGACCATTTTGCTGAGCTTGAGCCTGCTGCTGCTGCAAAAAGTTCTGGTTCTGACCTCGCTGGTTCATTTGCTGCTGCTGTTGTTGCTGCTGCTTTGCAGGATCCATAGGGTATCCTGGGTTTGCTCCTGGCTGCTGCATTTGTTGCTGCTGACGCATGTTGTTTTGGCGCTGCTGCATCGCTTGGTTCTGCTGGAACTGCTGCTGTTGTTGCTGCTGCTGGAGAGAAGTTTGGCGTTGCATCTGCGCTTGCTGTTGAGCTTGTTGCATTTGGAACTGCCGCCGTTGCAACTGAACTGCTTGGAATTGCTGCATTTGCTGAGGAGTGAGCTGCTGCATTTGCTGCGGCGTGTACTGCTGGCGCATCTGCGGGTTTTGCATCTGCATTTGAAGATGTTGCTGCTGCAAAAGTTGCTGTTGCGTCAAACGACCACCAACGTTGCCGTATTGCATGTTCCCGACGACGTGTCCTTGAGGCGCCATCGCTGTTCCCATTGCAGCAGGGTTCACACCCATTCCAGCAGGCATCGCATTGCCAGCCATCACACCAGCTCCATTTGGCATACCACCGGCAGGTCTTGGGTTTCCTCCAGCCTTGTGCTGAGCACGGGCTCCCATCGTCACAGCTAAATGCTGCAGACGTGTCTTCAAAGATGAAAAATCGCCATACTCGTCACGATTCTTCGCTGTTCTATACAGAGAATCCTCAAGTCGTCTAGCCATGTCAGGGAGTCGTCGGATCCATTCTGCAGGAGCATCAGGCTTTCGCTGCTGGAGCAAACTAACACTGCATTCGCAAAAAAAGGCACAAGAAAATTTTAGTCAAAAGATCAACATGATCAGGCACACAATGCACACATCCTGTACTTACATTTTCCCAATCATCTTCCGTCTCAGCGGCAGATCGTTCTCCGACTGCCATGCAGCTTGATTGTCAGGGCTGCCACTAGAGGATCCGCCAGGAGTTCGAGCACCTTGGGGCATCTGTCTCTGCTGTGCCTGTTGCGCTTGTTGCTGCGGCTGCTGACCAAGTTGCATTGTTCGCATACGGTTGGCATCCATTCCGGGTTGCTGGACTTGCGGAGGCATCATCATGTTTGGATTCGGAGCGCCATACTGGGGGTACCCTGGGGTACCCGCCCTATTCATCACCTGACCAGGGCGCTGCATGTAGTTCGCTCCCGCTCCCATCATCGCCTGGTGCGGCGCACTCTGACTCATCGAGATCCGTAAAACCTCCATCGGAGGAGGAATCAAATCTGGGTGCTGCATCATCATCGCCTTCACTCGCATAAACTCTTCATCGTAGCTGGAGGTAGGAGCTCGGTATTGCGGTTGCATGTACTGACCATTCACAGGCGCTTGCTGTGGCCCACCGATGACTGGGTTTCCTTGCGCGTTCATCTGGTATCCTTGCCCGGCAAAGTTGGGCTGACCAGGCTGAGGACCCGGATTCATCATCATCGGATTCGAATACCGTTGCTGCGCCAGAGCTTGCTGCTGTTGTTGTTGCTGCTGCTGCTGCTGTTGGGCAGTTGGTACACCAGGTCGACCAGACGGAGACGGCGCTGCAGAACCTGGACCATCAATGTGAGGCCTTGCAGACGAAGCATTCGTAGATGCAGGAGTCGCAGACGTGGACGTCACTGTACTGGACGTAGCGCTCGCACCTGAAGTCGTCGCAGACGCACTGGCATTTCTAGCCGCACCTGGTGCTGGCCCCTTCGGATTGTTTTGGAACGAGGCGCTTGGACGTTGACCAACCATGTTGTTTTGGTCCGCCATCATAAAACCCGTAGCGCCATTCTGGTTGGAAGCCGAATTGTTGGACGAGGAAGATATGTTGCTCGCATTAGTCGGTCCGGCAGGCGCTGAGCCATCGTTGCCGTTTTTCCGTTGCGCTCCCGCTTGGTCCTTTGGGTTGTTGCCGGCGTCTTCTGGCTTGGCTGTATTGCCTGTGTTGTTCTCGCCAGTCTGCTCCGAGCCGCTCGGCTCCAGTTCCGAACCAAAGTACGGGCTTGTTAAGTCGTCGGTCGGGTTCTGCTTTCTCGTGGCGGGACTCGCCCGTGGGGAGTCACCAAAGTTGAAGTCGTCATTTCCACCCGGGAGCGACGAGAAAGGCTCGTCACCGAGGCTTTGGACGCCCGTCGGGGTGCCCACACTGAACGGCAGACCGCCGCCACCGCCGGGAGACGAGCTGAGCGGGGTCGAGTTGCCGCCCCACATGCCCAGCGAGCCGAGATCGAGCAGGTCACCGCCGGGGAAGTCAAAACCAAACGAATCCATTGCCGCAGTCGTCGTGGTGGTCGAGAATGTGTTGCCTCGATACGACTTTGCGTAGATATCCGTCTGCGACACATACACACAAAGAGAAAAGCACAAGGCACATGGCCAAAAAGTCAGTTTGTTTTCGGTCGTTTTGCGTTTAGAACCCATCGCCGGTCGTGGGTCCACATCTGCACCCAAGACGTGCCTCCAGTACAAAGAAGAGAGAGCTGAAGAAGAGAGAGGAAGAGCGCGCGCACACACGCACACACAAGTGCGGGATGTTCACACCCACACCCATGATCTATATACATCTACAGACACATCAACACTTCTCTCTCTCTCTCTCTCTCTTCTCTTCGTTCTTCCTCTCAAAGAGAAGACGCGCCGATCGGCCACCTCTTCCGTTTCGTTTACTCACTCTCGTGTGCGCTGCGCTGCGAGGGCGTTGTAATGGACGGAAAGATAGAGAGAGGAACAGACAGGTTGATCGCGTCGTCCGCTTCAATCGTCCCGTTCGCTCAGCTGATCCGCGTGCGCGAAGGAAGTGCAGTGGAGCGGCCGCCTGCTGCCAGCGAAGGAAGAGCAAGCGCGCGCTTTAGCGGCGGAGGTTTTGTTTGAACGTGCCGATACAAAACGAGTCCGCACGCGTTTTCCCCCCTTGGCAAAAAACGGGAAAGCGAAGCCTCTATCTTTGCATGATGCGTACTTGTTGTAAAAACAGTGTCCCTCTATCTTTAAGTTCAGCGCGCGTGGCGGAATACAGCGTGAGCGAATGCAAAAAGAGAGGTTATGTGTTGCAACGGGTATCGATTCACACAAACTGCTAACAAAGACCTGCATTCTGCCTGTCCGACATACTGAGTGCAAGTAAGAGCTGCTCTTTGTATTGTGAGCACATTCTCCAGAGCCTCCTCCAATAGTGGAGCTCAGTAAAATGACTTGAGAATACATACCCTCTCGTGCATGCTAGAATGAGAGGGTGGCGGTCTTCAATTGACCAATCAGAGCAAAGAAATGAGGTTTACATCGGTCCAGCAGTCAGGGAATAGAGAACGGTGTGGTCCACTGCACGCTTTTAAAAGCGTGGTTTGTATATCACTATCAACAACACACGGATGTTTAATCAGTCAGCCTCACATTTCACTTTTGGTTAATATAACCTCGTTCTTAAGAGGTTAAATTCAAAGACCTCAAAATATTATTCCTGTAAAACCTTGTAATTTGCAAGGTTTTTATAATTTTCAAGAGGTTTTTTCACTAAACCTTGATATTGACCTGAGGTTTTGAACAATTTGCACAAGGTTATGACCTCTGAGACGAGGTTTTTCGCGGCTCTTTGCATTCAAAAAACAAAATAATTCTAGCTGTCTCAAATGCATTTGTAGCCCTGTACGCGATGCGTGAAAGTTACAATCGCATACAATTGGTAAGTCAGGCTGCCTCCAGGGGATTTGCAACCGGTGGGGCAAACCCCCCCATTTGAGACACTTGGGTTTGCTTTTTTCTTCCACGAGCAGCTTTGTCGCTTTTCCGAGCTGGCTTTCTTTCTGATTCTCTCTAATACTGGTCGCTTTTTTCCGCCACGCAAGAAAACAAAAGGCGCCAAATCGGAAAGCCACCATCAGACCAAACAGTGGCTGCTGCTGCGCGCATTGCAGCACGCTGTTTTTGGATCCAAATGCGAGTGTTGCGATCTAGTGCCTAGATGCTTCTCTGTCTCGATGTTTTGTGCCGAATGCGCGTTCATCAACGCTTCATCGGACCATCCTCGCAATTCCACGCTTTTTCGTAAATAAGCGGCTTCTGACGGTTCTGTATCCATCTCAGAAACGAACGTGATCTGGTTCAGTGCGCGAAAATAGATTCTAGAAACGGTAATGCAGCCGACGACGACACTCGCTCATCGTGCGCTGCTTCGTGAGCTACTGCTGTGTTGATTGAGGTCAGTTGTTTGGCTCACATTGGTAGGGAGTGTGTTACATCATGGTGCATCTGGTCGGATGAGCGAGGGGCTTAAGTGGCCGACTGGGTGACAGATTGGCTGACTGGAAACGCCATTCGCGGGATGACGGACAACGTGTCGCTTCAGCTTCAGAAGTCCGACCGACTGAAGCGGCACACTGAGAAAGACTCTTTTTCCTTCATATAAGGAAGCTCTTACTGCAGATTTTCGCTCTGCTTGTGCGGGAATTTACAAATACACCAGGCTGCATTTGCTGGGAGAGGTTGGCTGTACCCGATTGCCATGACTGCAGTGGCACCAGGTGTCAGGAGGGCAACTTGAGTGGTAGGCGCTCCCATTCTTTCATATCATAAACCCAGTGGCTTTTACGCAACACGGACAATAACATCGCTGACTGTAATAGACGACAGAAGAAGAAGAAGGAGCTCGTCTCATTTTTGAGTCATGCGGCTTCTTCGGTGTACTAAAGCGCGAATCATCAGAGGTTTGATTTGGTGCTTGAGACTGAACTCGCAAAAGTGAGCTTCTCGGTGGTGCTCCACTCATCCCAGACTTTCCCAATGAAGGACCTTTCTGGGACGCTCCACATTTGCCAAATATAAATGTGACAGCTTCCACAAGAGTTGGTCAATCAATTTGATTGGTATGGAGAGCTACAATCATAGCGGAATCTGACGTGACGTAACGCAATAATCCATGGTGAACAGTGTGTTTATTGTCTTGCTGCATGCATGTGCTACACTGTATTGCGTTATTCTATCGCCTCTCCTGCTCTCACTTGCAGCCGGTGCCGCCCGCGATGACGAGGCACTTGGTGCTCGTGAACATGGTCATCATGTTGGTCATGACCGACCACTCGAGCGTGAACAGGTACACGAGGATCACGAGCACACCCATGATCTTGTTTTTGCCGCCGACGCGCTTGAGCTCCTGCGTCTCTTTCTTCTGGCGCGGCAACAGCAGCACGAAGACGCACGAGAATATCTTGAAGCCGTACGCGATGAGGTACGCGTACGTCACCTGTGTGCGCGCATGGCTGTCATCCTCGACGAGGAACGAGCGACCGATGTCTAAATGCGCGTCCACGTTCTTCGTAAGCACTGAAGAGAATGGCGACGCGAGCGTGGCGACCGTCGTGATCAGACCGTACACAGAGGCTTCGTGACCGACGCCGATGATCTCCATCACGGCGTACCCGGAGATGAGGTTGCCCATGCTGTTCGGCAGCTTTTCAAGCAGTGGCACGCCGAGCCAGAACCACTGACTGCGGTAGACGTCCCAGATCGTGAAGAACGTCGGGAGGCAGTCGATCACGACCACCGCGACCTGGGTGATCACGAGCGTGCGGCGCCAGTTCCACTGGAGCCCGTACTTCTTGAGGAAGTAGAGCGAGATGACCGAGATGATGCGGCCGAGGATCGTCGCGATGCTGCTGTTGAGCGGCTCGACCTGGGCCCAGACGCTCTGGATTGGGGCAGAGGCCGTCACGCCAAAGTTCGAGAACAGGTTGCGGCAGAAGCGGAACGCGACGATCTGATACACCACGCGCTCCGAGAGCAGGTCGAAGAACGTCACGAAGTACTTGCGCGCGGACTGGCGATGCGCGACCTTGGTGTCCGAAACGAAGAAGAGCGCCGAGAAGATGTTGAGCAGCGCCAGCCCCGCGCAGATGCTCATGAGTGCGTTGAAGCCGAGCGAGCCGGAGAACGAGCCGCCGTACTCGCGGCCGTTCATGCCGAAGCCGACCATGCTCGACGAGAGCACCATGAAGCCGTCTTGCGCCATGGAGATCGTCGTCTGCGCCGTGCCGCGGATTTTCTCGGGCTCTCGCTGCGCGAGCTCGACAAGGATGCCGTCGCACGCCGTGACTGCGATCACGGCGCCAAAGTACGCGAGCGACATTAGGAAGATGTACTTGACGCCCGAGTCCGGCGCGTTCGTGTTGAAGCTCGCGACCTGCTCGGGTGTGAGCTTGGCCACGGGCACGTTCGCGAGCGCGCGGTCCGGGTAGTACGGGTCGCCGATGGGCGTGCACGCCATGACCAGCAGCATGCTGAACGCGAGCACCCAACCAAACACCATGTACGGGCGGCGACGGTATCCAAACACCGGCAGGCAGTCGGTCACGATGCCGATGAAGATCTTGAGCGTCGCGGGGATCGTGACGAGCACACCGGCCGACGTGGTCTCGATACCCGACATGCGCAGGTAGTTGGTCAGGAACGGGTAGATCGAGCCGTAGACCGAGCCGTAGACGATGCCCGCGACACCGTACTGGAGGATCAGACCGATGTGTTGCTTGCTCAGGAGGTTCGGCGTACCACCGGGACGCAGCGCGCCGCCCTCGAGGTCCGGTGGTTCGGGAGTCTTGAGTGGCTGGAAGCCACCGGTGGCAGCAGCATCTTCTACCTTGTGGTTAGTGGACTGGCGAGGTGACTTCATGGCGGCAAATCGAAGAGTGAGGTACCAGTCACGCGCGGAAAATGCAGGTCAGGACAGCAGCTCGTTCCTAGAGAGAGTGGTCAGAGCTCTTGGTTGTGCAGTCTCCATGCAGACTGGCCTGCTCACTCATCGAGGACCAGTGGACAGCGCAATGACAGCAAAATTAACCAAGATGTGCACGGCATCCAGCTGCGGACCACTCTTAGGTGTTCTGCGAACAGAGAAACGAGACGGCGCGAGATGCTTCAACGGCCGGAGCACCCACTAAAGTGGTGCATGTGCTTCAAAGATCATCATAATGTGGATTGCGAGAAGTGAGATGCCATGTATACTGTATCGGTACTCTGGTGTGCCCGGTGGTGAGTTTGATGTATGCGACGGGGCCGCCACGTTGCATCTCACGTTGCGCGCGTGGCACGAGCGATACACGATGAACAGCTCTGGTTCGTCCGCGCGGATTGGTTCCCTGCTGCGTGCCTGGCGCAGCGAATCGTTGAGTCCTGGAGCGACTTGGAGCCCGATTGTGATCTGCGAGCCACCGATCAGCGAAGTGACACTGGTCCACTCGACAATACATAGTAGTGCTGAGGCATTTCGGCAGTAGGGCTCTCAGGAGTGATGATGCTTTGATAAGTGAGCTCTTAGTGGATATTATTTGGCGACGCAACCCCCTGAACAAGATTTTGTTAAACAGGAGCGGCTCCTGATGGTGTGACTGGGAGGACTGACTGTCCACGAGCTTCGGATCACAGGGGAGTTGCTGCTCTGCTGTTCAAAAGACCTCAAAGACGGCAGCCTGCTTTCCATCTAATTGAATGAACTCTGAGGGCTGAAACAAAGCCATCTAGTGTCCAGATCATCCAAGAGTCGAGGAATATCAGTATCCACGCGCCCTCCCTCTCATACACTGTATAGGATGGTCACGACGCCTCGGATTGACGCGTCGAGTTGACCGACGATCCATTGAGGCAGCCCCAGGCCACGCATCGTTCTTTTGGGACAGTGAGCTTCGAGATGTAAAGCCAAGAGCTATGAACAAAAACTCGCGTTGGTTCCTGGACCAAACCTTTTCTGATGACCTTTCATTTCACGAATTTGATGTCACGCTTTCGAGCAGGGAACGAGGATGAAAAGCATGCTTTTCTCGTGCGAACGATTTTCGACACTTGCGGACCTGTAAAAGCTATGTTAGTTTTCAAGTCCGCTACGCTTTGCTGTTGCGAAACTGTTATAAGCATACAAGTCCGATGCATTTTTGTTTGGGAGTTAAACGTTATTTTTACCAGCATTCTTTTGGCAGCCTCCCAATCAAACGTTTTATTGGCACAGCGATTGAACCAGTCAAGCTGCAGCGCCACCACCGCCAGCATCAGAAGAAGAGCGAGGACGCAAAGCGGCAACGCACACAGCAAGCACGCAGCAATGGCTCCAACGCTTTCGTCGTCCGTGTCAACGCGCTCGCGCGCCGTGAAGGAGCGGCAGCTGGCGATCGTGGAGGATCCGGCGCGCGAGCTGCAGACCATGGACGATCGCGAGATTCAGGTGGACGATGACTGGGAGGACAAGCTCAACCTGCAAGTCAAGATCATGTACGGAAAGCAATGCCAATGATCAAGATGATACTGAGAAGCCATAGTTCGCCTGCGTGCAGCTGAACGCAGTGACTGACTGGCTAGTTATGATGCGCTATGCACTGCAGAGTCCTAATGACGAGAATGTTCTTTTGCATCTGAGCTGCAGGAACGTGGTCGGCACCGTGGACTTGAAGACCCCGCTGGAGCTCAAGACCATCGCGCTCCATGCGCGCAACGCAGAGTACAACCCAAAGGTACGTGGATTATACGAAACGATGTGCGCATATATACCATTTACAGCACGTATCTAACCTCTGTCTTTGCGTGCAATCCTGTGCGTTTGTATCTGCTTGTGTCGTGTACAGCGCTTCTCGGCAGTGATCATGCGACTGCGCGACCCGAAGACGACGGCGTTAATATTTGGATCAGGAAAGGTGCGAATTGTCTTCTGCATTGCCACTGTAGTATGATGCAAAGCTATATCAATGATCTCGCGTGCTAATGCTCGCCACTACGTGGATGCTGTATGCGTTCTATGCAACTGCGTAGATCGTGATCACTGGTGGCACGAGTGAGGAGAGCTGCAGGTTAGCAGCGCGCAAGTTCACGCGTGTCATACAGGTAACGCCATGCTTCATCAATTCTGCAACTTTCCCTTATCAGGATCTGACATTTTGAACGTGTATGTCGCGTGTGCGTGTGTGTGTTCTCGTAGAAATTGAACTTTCCAGCGCGCTTCACAGAGTTCAAAGTGCGCAACGTCATGGGCACGTGCGACATCCGCTTCCCGATCCGGTTAGAAGGGCTTCTCAATGACCACGCGCGCTTCTGCAGTGTACGTCCGTCACCAACGCTACTACGTCCCGCTTATACGACACTCTTCATTTGTTAAATAGGTCATTCATTCACGCGCTTGCTCTGTTCATTTTGGTCCGCTAGTACGAGCCGGAGCTGTTCCCAGGACTTATTTACAAGCTCGTCGAGCCGAAGCTGACGTTGCTGATCTTCGTGTCGGGCAAGATCGTGCTCTGCGGCGCGCGCGACTCGAGCCACCTGAACCAGGCGATCGACAAGATGTATCCGGTGCTGCTGCAGTACCGCAAGATGACGGCGCCGCCGTCGCTGGTCACGGGCAAGCCGGGCTACGAGGACAACGACGACCTGGACCGCGTTGAGCCGAGCGCAATAGTGTAGAAGAGCATGGGAGGCAAGAAGAAGAAGAAAGAGAGCAAAACAAGAGCGTCGATACATTCATAATATGTATACATAATAGCGGCAGCAAACTTTGAAAGGCGATAGGCACAAGCTCGCGCCTCACCCTCCATGGAAAAGAGCACCAGTGACCAGAGAAGGAGTTATCGGCATCCAGGGTCTGATTCCTGTACCAGTGGAGTCACGTTCTGTGCACCAGAGAGCTGAACAACAGATGTGGTTTGTGACCACATCCGGATCTGCGACCAGGGATGTTGGAGAATTTGTTAGAACAACCACCAATAGGTGCTGACGAAGCTGGTGCGCGACCTGCAGTGCAACGCGAGCTTGTGCTCCGTGGACAACTACCCTGGCGTCTCACTCGACGACCTGAACCGACATGTGCGCGCGAATGAGCCACTACTCCATCCGGTCGTTGGGCCGCAAGGATCG
>JALBZD010000945.1:0-13131 GCA_038050675.1 Globisporangium cylindrosporum
CGAGAAAGCTCTATTTCTGCTGATTTGAGTCATGTGTTTGCTTTTTCGATTGTCCAAGTTGTTCAGTTGCAAGGATCATTCTACTTACGCATCCAAAACACTGCACAAAACTGAAAGTTTACGTTACGCCAACCGTAATCGAAAACTCAATGGCCATTGAGCACTCAAGCAATTGGGCGACGGTCGCGCTAGCGCCATGGTGCGACTTCCTCAAGCACCACGCGAGCGTCGCGCTCAAGCCGAGTGACCACCACGGGCTGCTGATCTACGTGCGTCTCCGTCCGCAGTCATCTGGCTCGCTCCCGGACCAGCAAATCGTGCAATGCCGTGAGGCGATCGCGCTGCTCGGAGCTGTCGCCACTGTGGACAATGCCGCGTGGCAAGAGCTGCTGGAGCGCCAGTGCGCGTGCGCGAACTTGCCGCTCGTGACTCCAAGAGTGCTTCCGCCGCACTTTGAGGTGCGTCTGGGGGACTCGAAGGACGACGCGCTGGGCTTTGATACGAACTTCTATCGGACGTTCTTCTTCGTATCATCGGCGGCGAGATGTGGGAGCGAAGAGTTTACGGAGGCAATGCAGGTGATCCGCACCAGAGCGACAACGAAAGAGGTATGCGGTGGTGGTGGATTGCGCTTTTCTTCTATTATTGGGGAATGTATGGTGCACGTGCAATTCATTCCTCGTCGCACGCTTGAGCCCGAGTTAGTGAGCGGGTACTTGACGAGTGTGCTGGAGCTAGTGCGCGGCATCCAGAAGAAGCGGTACCACAACCAATCAGAAACAGCAACAATAGTAGCATCAACGGTCGATACGTCTCAAGAGTATGTCTTCCAGTTTGTATTGGAGAACGTGAGTTTGCATATTGGTCGCCTCGCTCTCCCAGCTGGTGCCTTGGTGATTCTTGCACAAATCGTGGAACTTGAAGACGACCAGATTGGAGGAGGAGTGCAGCTGTATCCGTGGATCGACATCGGCGCGAACACTGCGATTGGGCAGCTGTCCGCTTCCAAGATGGCGCATTTGCTCCAAGTGATGACCTCCAAAAGACTGTCTTCGAGTGACAATTACTCTACCAGCAGCAACGAAGGTCGTGTGTTGGTGGCGCATTCGGAAGATCCGGGGAATCAAAATCAAGTGCATATCAACAATTTCTACCAACACGTTTCAAAGAGCTCCAGCCGAACGTACATTCAAAAGATCCAAGCGCTTTACTCTGCGATCGCAACCTCGCAGCGTATTTATGAGCTGCATGTGGACAGTCTGGGTTTCGGAGCGATGAAGAAAAGGAAGCTCGAGTGCTGGCGATGGCTTGCCTACGCGCTTTTCAGCAAGGACTCGGCTTCGAGTGTTTCCAAATTGATTATCGAAGACAACTACTTCAGAGAGCGAGACATCGAGGCGGTCCTGGGTATCTTGAGATCGAAGAACCCGGCAGCGACTCTTTGGAGCTCTAGGATACAAGTAGATAACCAGGACAGTGAAGGTGGTGATAGTGAGGAGGAGATTGACGATGATGACGAGGAAGATGGGCACGAAGAAGTGGACGAGCACCAGATCTTCGGCGCTAGGATGCTAAACGGCATTGACGAAGAGTACGAGGAACTGGATTTCCGTGATTCAGGAAGCGAAGACGGCGGCGAGGAAGAAGATTTCGAGGGTGCATCTGAAGAAGAAGAGTACCTGGAAGACGACCAAGGCGAGCAAGATCCTGTCTCAGTATGCTTGAAAGCCGGCGCTGTTCTTCAGATCTGCGCGTTGAATGAGCAAGAGATTGAACCGATTACGCTGTCGCTGAGCCACAAAGGAGTCCAGTTTCGTGTGCTGAACAACGACAAAAGTTGTGAGCACGTTGACATTATCGTGCCATGCTATGGACATTGCCGAGTGCAACGGGAGTCAATCACTCAGTTTGTGACTGCGAGTTCTCATTCATTATCATCGTCGTCACTGTCGCTCGGCTACAAAGGCGCGATCACTTCTCTCAGTTTGGACTTCCAGCGTCCAACCGATGGAAACGTGCTTCTGCCGCTCATCATGTACCTCGGTCCCCAGCTCACAGGACTCGACATGCTCTCCGAAGTTGGTGTAAACTCCTCGTGCTTCCGCCAGATTTTGAACGCTTGCCCGAATCTAAAAACGCTGGAGATCTCGGATATCATCAGCATTGCAGAGCAGGAGCTCATCGCTGCGTATGAAGAGAGGCAGTGCAAGATCTCCGACCTGTGCATCTTCGACTTTGCTCCGAGTGAGAACACGACGAAACTCATCCGTCTGCTGTGCGATGCAACAAGTGCTGCTGCACAAACTTTGCGACACTTGAAACTGATCCCGGAACCCGTGAGAGCTTTCGAGGCGACTACACTCAGTGCCGTCCTAGAAATGCTCCAAGTGAACCAGGTGCTCGAGAGTCTTCAGTTGCGTATCCCATCAGCTTTGTATGCGATCCTCGCGCCAGAGTTGATGAAGTTCCACGGACAGAGTCTTCCTGTGGTGAAAGCCCCACTGCCGCTGTCGAGTCGACTCGCGTTCCTCAGTGTAGTATACACGACTTCGACCTCGACTATCGGCAAATCAGACAACAAGGACCCTCAACCGACTCGCAAGAAACCCCGACTTGCAGCAAGGGAGGTCGAGCTCCAGAGCCTTGATAGCGACGTGATCTCGCTGATCTTTCTCTTTGCAGCTGAACGTCCGACTCGTGAGATCGACATCCAGAGTTTGTGAATGGGGGATTTTTTGTAATTTGACGAAGAGCAAGAAAGCGCGAGTCTCACTTGAAGATGCACGTGTGATATGGATGCCGTAAGAACAAACGAATAGAGGACATGTGTGCAGATCTCGAGTTGTGGTGCGAAGCTAAAATAAATGCATAAAGCGTTTACAATTTCCAAAATGATCAGGTGATTTTTATTTTGTCCAAACCAACAAGAAGAATCCATCAGCTCTTGAGCGATGGTCGCATCACCCTTCCCCCACATTCAGTGTCGCGCGAATGTTGCTCGAGAGCAGTCAACAAAAGAACCGCCGAGACGCTTTTGTTTGCGGGCTTTTCGCTTTGCCCCCATTTCCGCATTCGAAGCAACGAGCAACACAGAAGCAGCCGAAAAGGTACTGAGTGAGTGGGGATGAAAGGAAGCCCATGCATGCATGTGTGTGTGCCTCTCTCTCTCTCTGTGCATGGATGTATGTGTGCGAGTGTAAGGCTGAAGCTATTGTATGTGTGTACGTGCGTCTGCGTATATCAGCAGCAGTGGGGGAACAATCGGGTATGGCGTCGTCATTCTTTCCAAAAGTTGAAGATCCGAATGCGCGCACGAGCTCCAGCAGTGGCGGTGCGGGCATCGGCTTCCGCAGCCGCAAACCTAGCCATGACGGTGTGCTGAACGGCTCTAGCATGAAGCTCACGAGTGGCGGTGGCGGTCTCGCGGCGAAGAAGAAGCTCACGATCAAGCCGTTCAAGGTGACACCAAAGCTCCCGCCAGCGTTTGAAGAAGAGACGTGGAAGAAGCTCGAGGCCGCGATTAACGCCGTGCACCAGAAGCAGACGACGTCGCTCAGCCGCGAAGAGCTCTACCGATCGGTGGAGGACATGTGCACGTGGAAGATGGCGGCGAGGTAACTAGCGATTGGGTTTCTTGATGCTGTTGCTCAGGGGCGAACGCTGCGTGTGCTAACTTGCCACTGTGTATGTTCTTGTGTCTTGGTAAATAGTTTGTACAAGAAGCTCGAAGATACGTGCTCGACGTTTATTCGCGCGCGCGTGGAGCAGCTGCAGAATGCGACTGGCGATATCAACATGTTTCTCGAAGCGGTGCACCAGCTGTGGGAAGACCACTGCGAGGACATGCTCGTGATCCGAACGATCTTCCTGTACTTGGACCGCACGTATGTGATGCAGACCCCGCACATCGCTTCGATCTGGGATTTGGGACTCAACCTCCTGCGCGACAACATTGTGCAGCGCAAGCACCTGGAGTCGAAGCTGATCGACGGACTGCTGGAATTGATCGAGCGTGAGCGAAAGGGCGAAGCGATCAGCCGAAGCTACCTGTACAACCTGCTTCGCATGCTCTTGTCGCTGCAGCTGTACCACTCAGACTTTGAGACGCCATTCCTTACGGCTTCGGAGCGATTCTACACGGAGGAAGGTGTGGCTGTGTCGGAAGCGTCCAGCGTTCCACAGTTCCTGCTGCATGTCGAGAAGCGCCTGCACGAAGAAAACGAGCGTGTGATTCACTATTTGGACACTTCGACGAAGAAGCAGCTCGTGGCTGTTGTGGAGAACAAGCTTCTGAAGCCACATGTCGCGATGCTGCTCGAGAGAGGCTTCGAGTCACTCATGGATGGAGGACGCATCGAAGACTTGAAGCGCATGTATTTGCTGTATGCCAAGGTGGACGCAGTGGACGACTTGAAGACCGCGTTTTCCAACTACATTCGCAAAAAAGTGTCGACCCTCGTCATGGACATCGAACAGGAGAAAAACTTGGTCGAGAAAGTGCTGCAGCTCAAGTCTGAGCTCGACACAGTGCTGAGCGAGTCGTTCCAGGCAAACTCGGACTTTGTGTTCTCGATGAAGTCGGCGATGGAGTACGCGATCAACGTCCGCGCCAGTCGACCTGCTGAGTTGGTGGCAAAGTATGTGGACTCCAAGCTTCGCACGGGAAACAAGGGTGGCTCAGAGACGGAAGTGGAGAGCTTGCTGGATCGCGTCATGGTGATTTTCCGGTACATTCAGGGAAAAGACGTGTTCGAAGCGTTCTACAAGAAAGACTTGGCGAAGCGTCTGCTCGTGGGAAAGAGTGCGTCGTTTGACTTGGAGAAACTGATGCTGTCCAAGCTGAAAACTGAATGCGGCAGCTCCTTCACGAACAAGGTACTTTGTCGGTTGCTTTCTTGTCGTGTTGTTACATTTGTTTGGATGTCTCATGTATGCATGTACTCTGTTTTTGCCCTGTATTAGCTCGAGGGCATGTTCAAGGATATCGATCTCTCGTCAAACGTGATGACCCAATTCCAGCAGCACGCTGCCAGCAGGTATGGGCATAACACATTCCGCCTAAATTGCCGTGCTCAGCTTACTCACGCACTCTGTTTTCCTATTTTTTTCTTTTCTAGAGCGGCGTTGGAAGGACTGGGTCAAAAAGCCCCAGACATGCAGGTTCAAGTCCTCACAACCGGCTTCTGGCCGCCGTATGCTGCGGTTGATATCAACTTGCCGTCATCGCTTGTTCCACTTAAAGAGATTTTCGACAAGTTCTACTCGTCTAAGTACCAGGGTCGACAGCTGCAGTGGCAGCATTCATTGGCGCAGTGCGTCGTGAAGGCTACGTTCCCGACTGGCAAAAAAGAGTTGGTGGTGTCGCTGTTCCAGACTGTCGTTCTCCTGTGCTTCAACACGACCGATTCGCTGGGATTCAAGGAGATTAAGGAGCAAACCCGGATAGAAGATGGCGAATTGCGACGAACGCTACAGTCGCTTGCGTGCGGCAAGATCCGTGTGCTTCAAAAGAGCCCGAAGGGGAAAGAAGTCGAAGATGGCGACACTTTTGTGTTCAACAATTCCTTCGCCAACCAGCTGTACCGCATCAAGATCAACTCGATCCAGATGAAGGAGACCAAGCAAGAGAACGAGGACACCCACGAACGCGTGTTCCGTGACCGCCAGTACCAAGTGGATGCCGCCATTGTGCGTATCATGAAGTCGCGTAAGAAGCTCTCTCACGCGCTGCTCATGACGGAGATCTTCACGCAGGTCAAGTTTCCTGCGAAGGCAGCAGACATCAAGCGGCGCATTGAGAGTTTGATCGATCGTGAATACCTCGAGCGAGATCCCAACAACCCACAGATGTATAACTACCTGGCATAAGTACGTGCTCGTGCAGCGGAACTTCAACAACAAGACGGAACAGAAGAGAGGAGAAAAAGAACGCACTGCGAACAAACGTAGCGTAATAAGAAAGAAAAGGCGACGATGCAGATGGCTCACATCTGGGTGCCGTCCACTTTCTCCAGTCGAGAGTCACGAAGGAGAAACCACAAGAAACAAGATGTTGCTATCATAAATTTGAGGAATGTACGTTGTTGGTCTTTTTAAATATGTTCGAGGTGGCTTGCAAAATATCTCTTTGATGAAGATGTGAACTAGTCTCGTAGCTCCACATCTTCATCATCGTCGTTGTCACTGTCTTCGCTGGAGTCGTCCGAGTCGGAGCTGAAGCTCTCGGCGTGAATCCGGTACTGCAGCAGCACGGGAAACATCTTGCAGAGCACCTCTTCGCCCTCTTCGCGGGTCTTGTAGCCCGTGATGACGATTTTCCCCGACACAAAGATAAGGCACGTGCACTTGGGCTTGACCACGCGGTAGATCAGCCCTGGGAACAGTTCCGGCTCGTACTAATGTAATAGCCCACAACACAAAAATGTCCACGATAACTTTAGCTGCGAAGATACCTCGAAAAACCTGGGATGGCAACACTCAGCCAAAACAACCGACGTACTGTGCAGAAGCGCGAATGCTCTCGCGCGAGTCCTTCTAGCCGCACTTTGAAACCCAGATCCGCTGATCCGACGACGTTTGCGATCGTGAACTTGGACAAATCCGACGGGTACGAGAGTTTCTAGAGTAGGCAGCGCGTTTACAGTGCCAGATGGTTTGCTTAGTGAGACACATTGTCTAATAACATATCTAGAGACTCCTTACCTTCAATATGGAGCGGAATTTATCGACCGCTTGCGTCGCATCGAGCGCGCTTGTGCATCCGACGATCAAGAACTGCAAGCATACAGATACACTCAAGCAGTTAGTTCAGACACAAACACTATTGAGCCCCAATATCCTCACCGCCATAAAGTAACCACGTGTACGTACCTTTCCACTTCGATACGCTAGCACAGACGCTTTTGGGGTCTGGAACCGGATCACCAGTGCATTGAAGCCCTATTTTTTTCACAATCAATGCAACATTTTCTGTTAGCCACCAACAGTGCAGAATTCCAAGCACTTACGCACAAAGGTCACTATAAAGAGCAACAACCCACGTACGCGCTGCGAGTAGTCGGAGTTGCGGATCTGCAGCGCGAGCTGCTTGACGTCGAGCGAACTGCGCAGACTCCCATGCCCAAGCATGTTGCTGCACAACATGGAAACAATGGATGGCATCTGTCAGATAACTACAGTGATACACACACCCATAAGTAGACTCAGCGCACACAAGGGAATGTACTGCACGCGAGCGATGCGTACACGATGCGCAGCCTCACACCGTCGTCCCGCAGGCGCGCGATGGTCCATGGCGCGTCGCTGTCGACGCTCGCTTCCCCATCACTGCCATTGCGAGTCATCCGAGTGAGAACAAATATGAGTGTGAAAATGGTAAACGCGGCAAAAATTGTTTTTCGCGCCAACACTTTATTTAGGCTTTTTCATTGGTTGATATTTATTTCAGTTTTATTTTGATTGGGTGAAATGACAATTCATGCCCAATGCACTTTTAGGCATTGTACCACGATTTGATACCATCACAACAACACATGGTTGACATGGAGAAGTGGCGCTTTCTCGAACCCTGGTGCGCGCATCTGCGCGGTCGCGTGACGCTCGAGAAGCAGCGCGGCGACCCCATCAGCATGCGCAGCAGCTATTTGTGGCTCTGCGTGTCGCTGCCTCCGGATGGCAAAGGCGCGAACTGGAGGCGCATCCAAGAACTACGCGAAGCAGTGGAGCTGCTCAGCGCCGTCGCGCGCATTGACAACGGCGCATTCCGAGAGCTGCTTGCGTTCAAGTGCGGCGTATCTACTCTGTGTGATTCAGTTAGCATTGGTAGGGTTGTTGACGGCGATAGTAGGCAGTTAGAAAAACAAGCACTAGCGCCGCGCTTCTCGTTCGTGTTCTACCAGTACGTGAATCTCGATATCTCGTGGGGCAGTACGTTGTACAACCAGTTCTTCCTGGCACTCGACTATGAGACCCTGAGCGACGAGTTCCGAGACGCAATGGCGCAGTTAGAGCAGATGGAGATGCCGAGACATGGGGGATACTATGATACTGAAGCAATAGCGACAAAGATCCCAGTCGAGATCACGTTCAAGCCGCCGGAGCTGCCGTCTCACTGGTCGGTGCCGTACCTGAAGAGCGTGCTAGAGGTCGTGCAGGCAATCCAAGATGAGTCCGAGTGCAGCACAAGCGGAGGTGACCACCCGTTTCCATTCTTTCTGGAGTCTGTGCGCCTCAACATCAGCTGCGTGACGCTGGGGAAGAAGACCATGAGTATCCTGCGAGAGTTGCTCATGCTGGGAGTCAAGATCCCGCTGCTGTCGCTTCACGACTCGACAGCGATCGCCAAGTCACCTCGAGACTACATGGGCGATTTCATCACCGCAATGACACGCTGCTCAGTAAAGAATGCTGCGGTGATGACCACCGTCGATGGTATTGCTTCTGATTCTCCGCCTTCATCTCCAGTTGGAGGCAACGCGCTTCGATTGAGAGGTCCAGGCGTCGATTCGCACCAATTTGGCGCGTTCTGCTCGGCACTGGCGTCCTCAAAAGGCATCAAGGGTGTTCATTTGAGCGAGATGTTCACGGAAGAGCGCGGCTACCACCGCTTCATCAAGTGGCAGTGGGCAGCATACGCGTTCTTCTGGCGGGACTCACTCTCCGACATCTCTAGCTTGCACATCGACGACACAAATTTGCGAGACGACGACGTTCAGGCGATTGAGAGCATCGTAAACGCAAAGTACCCAGCGAAGACGCTGCTAAGAGTAGACATGAGCGACTCGGAGAACGAGAACGACGGCATGGAAGGCCGAAATCCTGCGAACGACGAGCCTCAGGACATCAGCAAAGAGAAGAATGACGAACAAGAAGTGGTCTCTGTGCTCTTGAGCAAAGACACTCGAATCGTCATCGACCCGTTTGACCCGTATGAGCCCCGATCGTTTGAACTCGGCGCGGACGACCACTTTCTGGTCATGAAAGACGACAGCGCGAGCGACTTTGTGGAGATCCTGGTGCCTGGATACGCGCACTGTGCAGTGGCCCGCGACGCGGTGCAGTACTATCTGTGCAACTCGGAAGCTGACCTGTCGCCAGAGTCACCGGCTCAACAAGCGGCGGATGTGAACGCGAGCATCACATCACTGCACGCCGAGTTCAAGCACGTGGTGGAGCCAAGCACTTTGCAAGCATTCATCGCATTGGTCGGCGCGCCGCTGCTCTCGCTCGCGCTCAAAGCAGGCGGCATGTCGAGCGAGACGCTTGACGTGGTTCTGCGAACCTGCATGAAGCTCCAGCGCCTGAGTCTCGATATCATTGAGGAAAACACGCTCAGTGTCCTCATTCAAGCCTACGAAAGAAGCCCTAATGGTTGCAAGATCGCGTCGCTCAGCCTGCAGGGACTGGAGCTAGAAAGCGAAGAGGTCACGTTCTTCGCTCAGGCGCTCGGCAACAAGGACACCAAGCTAGCGAAGACGCTGCGAGAGCTCTCGGTCGGCGAGCGACTCGAGTCATACGCACTCGACGAAGCGAATCTCTTCGCGTTGCTGGCGATGCTGGAAACGAACACCACGATCGAGTATCTCGAGCTGTACGTGGAGTACACACTGTACGATAACTTCCTGCCACTATTTAACGAGTTTCATGGCCAAGAGCTCCCCGTCATCAAAGAGCAGATGCCGCTGGCCTGCCGACTAGCATTCCTCAGCGTGCTCACCGCCACCGTGGATATGCATCCACCAGAGGAGAAGGATGGGAATGACGACAACCAAGGCGAAGCCTTTGGCGAGCGTGCTCTAAAACGGCCTCGATGTCAGAGCTCAGCGTCATCATCGTCGACGACAGCAGACACATCGCGGCTGGATCGTCACGTGGTCACTCTGATCTTCCAGTTTGCTGCGATTCCAAAGCAGCGCGTTGTAAACATCATTAAGTTCCACTGAGTATATTGTCTATTATGCTGGCCATATTGCCTCTAGAATTCTCTAATCACAACTCTTCTCGCAGACGCCACGGCGGCGAAATCAAATACATGCGACAGCACGCGCTCGTCAATGTCTCGTAGCTGGTTAAATCTCGATACAGCGCTGATGCTGAGCAACGCAAGCCGGGATCGCAGCGGTAGATCCCGCTTTTTAACAGGCAAGTATCGATTGTTCTGTTCCATGAACGTATCAATATGCCATCCATAGAGCGGCGACGGTAGATACAGCTCCAGATATAAAAGCGTCTTGTTAACCTGGAGCATTGCAAGGAATGCCTGGACATTTGCCTCATCGAGGGTGATTTCTTCCGTCGACTCGCCGATGCAAAGCTCTTGGACCGTTCTCGCAATGCGCCTGGACGGATCTGCCAACGCGTGGGCAAGGCGCGTGATCGATTCGTTGCTCACTTGATAGTCTTCAAACGTAAGCGACGACAGCACGCAGTCCTGAGAGTCGTACAGCTCAATGAATGCGTCGATGTCTTTTGTGCTGAGTTCGATTCCCTCAATGTACAGATTCCGCAGCTGGGGACAGAAGCGAAGTACGTCAGCGAGGCACACAACTGCGAAGCCGTACGCCTGGAAGATCTCCAGCGATTGCAGCGGACCTCCAATCACACTCAGTAGCCGACGAAGCGCTGTGAAGCCACCATTTACGTCCACATCAAACGAGATCGCAAATGAGGTCACCTGGTGTTCAGTTGTTGCTACAGTCTCGACATCTCCCACCACTCGAGGCGCAATTTTGGAAACAGCGCCGCGATGTACCCAGCATCTTCCGAACCCAGGAACCAAGACACCTAGCCACTCGCTCGATGTCCCATGCTCATCGCCATCATCTGACAACATTTGAACCTGCACGTCTCGGTCGAGAAAGAGCGTGTCGTCAAGCCCCCAGTCGTCGCCTTCATCCAGCGGTGCAAGGCGAACGGTGGTGCCTTGACTCAGATGAGCAATGGATTCATAGCGACCTGGTGATGTGCTCGCTGGAGTTGAAATAGAATGTGCGTTGTCTGACGAAAACAACTCTTGAACTGGATTCGAAGACTGGATCACCGCGATCATCGCTTCCACGTCTTCCAAAAGCATCTTCTGGCCATTAACCCCCAGCTTGCCCACCGAGATCACCGAGTCGCAACTAAACAATGCGTACGCAAGCCATTTCCACTTGGCGATCCTGTTTGTTCTCGACGCGTCGTCGAACACGGAGAACAAGTTCAGCGTCGACACGTGCTTGGAAACCGCGAGGGCTGAGCTCAGCGCTGCGAACTGGTCGACTCCAACGCTTGGACTTTGAATGGTGATACAGTCGACAGCACTGCTGGATGATGGTGGCGGTACATCTTGCGGAACTCCAGTTAGCGCTTCAAATAGCGCCCCTTGTGCTACTCGTGAGCACCAGCCCTCCGAGATGCTGCTCTCGCGAAGATGGATCGCCAAATTCGATACTGTGACGCCAAGTTTCGCGAGCATCGTCAGGATCTCCGCCACTTCAGTCGTGATATCGAAACTGTAGAGATGCAGCTTCACTGCTTCCAGCTTTAACGCGATGGCACACACTCCACCGTTTTGGCTGAAGGTACCTGACTCAGACTCGGTAGTAGTCTGACGTTGCATGTCGCGATCTCGAAGTGTCCGCACGACGTTGACGACACTGAGTAGAAACTCGACCAGGTCGCTGTATCCAATACCCAGTGGATTGAACTCGAGGCTAATCGGTACTGCCGCCACCTCTGTATTCTCTGGCCTCTCTCCACGTCGCTCTCCTCCCGCCATCCGTGCTAGCATCTTGATCCTAATGCGTTTGTAACTTTCATCCTCACCATCAAGACCCCCTTCATCGCCACTGCACTCATGATGAACTGTTGCAGACTCCGGCATAAAGAGCTGGGTGCACAGCATCTCGGGCCAACGCACATTCTCGGCGATCGAGTCACCGCCAAACTGGAACGCAAACCGTGCACATGCTCCTTCGTCATCGTTGTCTTCTTCTTCTACACCTGCATACGCCACACTGTCCACTAACTCACTGCTCAACCCCCATGACGTCTTCAACACCTCTCGGAAAGCATGGATATCCACATGTGCGAGTAGTCCAAGCAGCTGGAATGCCTGACGATAGCGTCTGAGCTGTCGATCGCTCTGTTCATCACCGCAAGCGTCGATGACGACGCTGGCGGATGACGGCGGCGGGTGCAGCGACACGCGGAGCCAGTCGAACGCGCGCAGCAAGAAGCGCGAGCTGTAGGTGTGTGAAGTGGCCTCCAGAGCCACGAGCCCACGCAGCGGCTCGCACCACGGCGCGAGTAGCTCCAGCCATGGCGGCTCATTTGTCATTTTTCTTCTGTTGCTTGACTGAATGCAGACAGGAGTTTGTGTTTGGTCCACATTCAGACGACAGTATGATCGTGTGACGAGGTGTTCACGGCATGATACATGACCTGGCCTCTTAAAATTAGGCGTCTGCTGGGGTGTCATAATCTCACGAGATTAGGCGCGATTTGAAGGTTGAGATTAGGCAAATTAGGCGTCCTTACAAAAACACAGTTTAAAAACGCGAATTGGATGCTCCTCAAGTTGGGACGGCGGTGATCGTGGCAAGCTGCTTACAATGCAGTATGCTTTGCAGCGTAAAGTCGGTCATCGACGCACGGTAGGGATCCTTTTCGTACTTCAGTATAGAGAAGTCGCTCTCGACGACACTCGTATTCGGGAAAACTGATGCCAGACCTCCGATGAACTCAACCAACGCGCTGTACTGACCAGCAACGATTGCCATCCACCATGCTTGTAACGGGGTACACACCTGGGGTTACACCGCAGTAACCCAGCCTGCCGAATTCACATTCGTGCAACAATGGTTACCCTCGTACAACATTCAAAAGGCCGAACCTGAGGTACTTGGCCCGTAGCATTTAAGAAGTGAGCCAAAGCGAGACTAAAGAGTCAGGTGCACACTTAGCTGCACCAGAAGCCAGCATGATCTGCGGCTCCCCTCATTGGCCATAAAGGCGGGCAAATAGCCAATCAAATACACTGAGCTTGTATAGCCAGTCAATATAGGACTATCTTGATCTAGCTATAGGACATGCAAATTCGTAGATAGTGATAACCCGCCATTTGTCTCACAATGAACAGTTACACTGTCC
>JALBZD010000946.1:0-13129 GCA_038050675.1 Globisporangium cylindrosporum
CGTTCTCAGGTACTCCGCCGTCATTGTCGACTTCTTCGTTAACACTGGAGTCACTCGGCATTGGTACTGAACTCAATTTGACTGGAAGCGGGTCGTGCACTACCTGAAGCAAGTGCAGCATCGCGGTGCAGCTCACATGTGCATTCGTGTCTGTGGCGTCCAAGAGGTCCAGGTGCTTGGTTCGGCGCCATAGCTCTGAGTGGAAGCTCGCGGCGAATGCGACTGGAAGCAGTCGCCAGATCTTGGCGTGGGGTCGATCGACAACGTCACTACTACCACCACTGGACCTGGGACCTCCCTCTCTCTCAGTGTCGAGCATTTGCTGCCATTGTGGGTCCCTTCTGATAAGAAATGATGGTTCGACGTGCTCCAAGAGCTCTGCAAAGAACAGATGCAGTCCTATCTGCACCAGTTGAACCCCAAAGTCCTCGAGACGCGCCATCTGCTTGACCGCCATCGCCAACTCGCTGTGCGGCGCATCCATAGACTTGTCGAACCGGATGAGCGCGATCTGGTCCTGCTCGAGGGTCTGGCGAAGCGCCTGTACCTGGGTACACACACAACCCGTAATCGCAGCCCCCAGCGCTTTGATCCCTTTACTGCCGATGATCCCACGAAGACTGCGCAGTGCGTTGGGGTTTGTGAATTGCTCAGGCAGTATCATCGTCTTCTCTACGGACTGAGCCTGGGTATTTCTCTGAAAGAAGACGAAGCTCTGCTTGCGTCTGGACGCGATGAGAGAATTTGTCGAGGACGACGAGGCAAGCGGCGCGCATTTCCCCAGCAGCATGGACGTGTAGAACCACGTCATACGCTGCATCATAGTCCATTGCAGAGCGTCCGGGAGCTTTGCAGACTGCGCTGCGAACGTCGTTCTCAAAGTGCTGGCAGCGCCTACTTCGCGTCCGCCACCAGGCATCATCTGACTCTCGCACGCCAGCGTATCCAACACCACGTGTGTCAGGTCCACGAACAGCGTGTTGTGGAAGAGCTTCTGTACGCAGTTTATGTAGCACTGCAGCTCCAAGGCTGCGTGCTGAAGGCTACAGCGTAGCGTACAAGCGAATGGGGATGATCCGACAAAAGCAGCAGTCATGCTAGAGCTGTTGCTATTATTGTTGCTACCCAGGTCTGAGAATTCGACGAGTCCGCGCAAGAAGCGCACGAGAGACACCCGCACGTGGTGCTCAACAAGGTTCGCCAGTCTACTGGTCCTGTTCCTTGCTGCTTCGGTATTGCTCGCCGTGTGGGTGTGAAGAGCGCTCGCCAGCTTGAAAAGCGCTTCGTCTGCCTTGGCTAGTGAGCCAAGAGCGCCAGCACCACCACCTCGTGGTGCTTGAAGAGATCCACCGAGCTTTGCCTTCCCAGAGCTCCCCCGCATGCTGGCGATCGCTGAGGGGAACCGAAACTCAGAGTTCTTGACGCCGCTGTTGTTCAAAGACGACAATGGCAAAGAGGACGCAACAGCGGCGGCTCGGGATTCGCGGTGCGCCTTCTCAATCTTGTTGCCCTGGAGATGATCGACAGAGTTGCTGCTGAGGTGTTGCTGGTTCAGACGTGATCCACTTGTAGTAAGCAAAGCGGCTTCTTGGATCACTACAGAATCGACGGCTCGTTCCAGCTGTACTCCCACGCCGTTCTCCATCCGCTGGTAGAGCTCCTGCATCAGGATTGCTTGTTCCTGCGCTTCGGCCTCCTCTACGATCTCGTCCAGCGTGTAGGCTGCGCAGATCGTCGCGTCGACGATTTCCAACATGGCGATCGCTGCTTGTGCGCCAGTGCCACCCGAGAGAACTAGCAGCTGCTGGTGCATTCTCTCAAATTGGCTGGCAAACCACCACCACTTTGAGAGCTGCGCGTGGAAATCCAGCAAACCCGTCGCGCTTTCGGCGTACTTGGAGTGGGAGCACGCGCGCTCCATCCGTTCCAGCAGCGACTTTGGTAACTCTTGGGTATTGCTGCTGCTTGAGAGCAGGACGACACTGAGTTGTCTCCATTCGCGGCGCCAAGGCGAGGCTTTGGCTTGACACTGTGTCCCATCACTACCAGTGTTAGAAGGCCCAGACACGGGGCGGTAGCGCTCCTTCACGGCAAAGCTGCGCAGGATCTGAGGGTTCACCGGTTGCTGTCTACTAGGGCTCTCCCCGCTCTGGGGGTCACTGTTTGCATTATTATCAAGGAGCTCTTGGATCTCGAATGCGATCGCATCGGCGTCACCACAGGTCAGAAACTCTTCGAAGTAGCCTTTCACAAAGCCCGCGTTCTGCTGAACCAGCGCCCGCAGTCGGTGCGTGAGCGCCAGCAGATCCCCACAAATGCCTGCGTTGCCCGTGAACGAGCTCTGATTCTGGATCAAGTGCTTGGGTTTCACATACGCCGGTAGCAAAAGCTGGTGCTGGTCCTCGTGGCACAGTAGCCACTCGATTTCGTCCCGCGCGATGCGACAGGCGCCAAGCAGCACGGGGAACAGTGGAGCCACGAGCGCCGCGTTCTGTGTGAGCAAATGGGTGCAACTCTGCAGGAGCCACTTGGCAAACTGCGACCGCTGCGCGTGCTGCTCGCCACAGGTGCGTAGCGCCTGTTTACTTAGCGCGCTCATGAGTTTCTTGAGCGACGTCTGGCCGGCGCTAGATGAGGAACTGGAAGGTAAAGTCGATGACGCTGACTGTGTTGATACCAGCGAGACGCCAGAGAGCATCGACGCGATCTGCTGGTAGAGCAGCGTGTGCAGATTGATGCAGAGATCTCGGAACACCGGCAGCACGAGCCGGTCCTGTGCGATGACGTGCACGAAATCCCAGAGCTGCACGCTACTGCTATTCCCAGAAGCTCCATTACGAAATGAGGAGGACCGGAGCTGCTGGGGTAGACAAAGAGCGACGCAGATCACCCATTCCTCCTGTTCGTGGCTGTACAGCAGGTCCTCGTAGACCCCCAATGCCGCGTAGCTCCCGTGGAAGAAGTTCTCAATGTCGAAACACCCCTGGTTGCGGAGCTGCTCGAGGTCGTGGCAGCCGATGAAGTTCTCGAAGCACGAGATCGCGAGCGCCGACAGGTTTCGCGCGATCTCGCCGCCGTCCGGGTGCTGCTGGAAGTCCTGCTGGATCTTGAACAGCGGGTTCGAGCCAAAGCAGAGCACGTACTCCCTCAGGTGGTGGTCCACGTGGTCCAGTGGTGAGTACATGGACGCACTTGGGTCCATGGGACCACCAGTTGTAGACAATCCAGGGCTTCCAGACCCACATAAGCCAGGTTTGGCGAGGTACTGGGAGAACGTGTGCACCGAGAGCAGGCTCGGAATGGTGTGGCACGACGTCCAGAGCAAGTGCACCTTGACGTACTTTGTGAGCGTGTTGAGCAGCAGCGCCGTGAGCAGCCGGTGCTTGTCGAACGCCAGGTAAGCCGACTCGGCGAAGAACTGGGTCAGGATTCCCCACGCGGCACGCTGCCAGTGATGGAGGCGCTTCATCAGGTGGAACACCTTCTTCGCGACGAAGAGCAGCGCGTTCTTGGCGTCTGGGTACTGGTTCTGCCCCTGTTTCTGCTTCTGGCGCTTGGCGTCCGGGTACTGGTTCTGGCTTAGCTGTGGCGGCTGGAGCGCCAGCTGCGCATGCATCTTCTCCACAGGCACGGGCTGCGACGTGAGAAACTGCTTGGCGAAGAACTTGAGCGCGCTCTCGGCCTCGCTGGAACTCAGGCACGCGCGGAGCTTTGGCACACTCAGCCCGCTCTCGAGGGCTTCTCTGCCTGGGCAGTTAGCAGCAACAGTATTAGATGTGGTGGTGGTGTGCCTAGAAGGTGGTTTGGTCACGAGCTTCATGAAGAACGCGAGCCGCGCCATGAGCTCGTCGACTTCGTCCAGGAGACACGGCAGCTCGTCCAGCAGTGACGACGCCATCGCTACACTTATCGCTTAATGCTCCAGCTTGAATATTCCTCAGTAAATGGTAAGTGAACGAAGAGCCGCAACGGAGAATACAGGCAACGCAGCGCAACGCAACGCGTCGATGATGGCCCCGTGGCCGCACATTTTCTTTCTGTCGGCCGTGACAGCTGGCGAGGTAGGTATTTATATATCTTGTCACACGTGAACACCACCACATTGCCAAGCCCTACTACGTGACCTGCCATCCAACTGAACCAGTGCATATATACCTCGTGAGTCTCTATGGTTGCTGCTACTGCTGCTTCTGGATCTAGACGACAGTCTCCGGCCAGCATGACCCATGGCCTCCACGAGCAAAAGGCGAGCGCAGCGTTCCAAGCGCAACGACTCACGGCCGTGCCGTCGGATCTGCTCACACTCAAGAACCTCGTGCGCATCGACTTGTCGATGAACCAGATCACGCGCTTTCCGGGCAAGTTCGTCGCGGCCGAGATGCTGCGCCTCGAAGTGCTGCTGCTCCAGGATAACCTGCTCTATGTGCTGGAGGACATTCTGGTGCTGGGGTCAGCGCCGCGCCTGCGAGAGCTCGACCTGCAACGGAACCCGCTGAGGCTGCAGAACAACAGGATGTACCTGCTCGAGGCGTTGTTTAGCGAGCCGGGCAGCGATGAGAGCCTGCTGGTCATGGTGCAGAAGGACGAGCAGCTCAAGTTTCACGATGGCGTTGCCGCTAGCGACGAGAACAGCAGGACGAGGCTACCTGATAGAAAGCAGAGCAAGAGCAACAAGCGAGCGGTGACAAAAATGCGAGCTCCCAGGCATTCTTCGATGAAGTATCGTGCAAAGTTGCCTCGGAAGTACGGATTCCCGATGCTCCAGCGGCTCAACGGCGAGTGGATCACGGATTCCGAGATCAAAGACGTCGAGACCGAGTGCGGCTACGCGATCGAGTACTTCCACCCGACGGTCCAGGTGCAAGATGACAAGAGCAATCGAGAGCTCAAGTTGGCAAAGAAGGGCAAGGCTTTCCGGCCGCAACCTGCGGGCTCAGAGAGCGAGAAAGGCAGCACTAGTCGGCGGTTCGATGGTAGTCGCATGACCATCAAGCAAATGGTACGTAAAGATCTGTATTGTCCACTTGCTTGGTAGCATCATTTCCCAACAAGGCTGATTCATTATGCGATGGGTGTTCCGCACCTAGCTCAAGAACGAGGCTCGGTCGGTGGGCATCCCAGTCGCGCGCGTGATCCAGCGGATTCAGATCAACGCGGAGAATGGCGATGAAGTTGAGCTACATGAAGAGGACAGGGATGAGGAGCAAGTCAGCTCGCTAGCTCAGCATCGTCTGAGCCAGAACCAGAACCAGAACACGAGAAAAATAGGTGGTTTCCAGCGCAGTCTGCCAGACACCACTCAATCAAAATCACTTGGTGGGACGAGCGATGGTGGAAACAACACGACGAGTGAGCTGGACGACAAGGATGAGGAGCAGAATATCATTCACCGCCTATTTCAGCCATCGACTGGAGTGGTTATTGAAGCACAGACCCATCCGTCCAATTCGCAAGACCAGAAAGTCAATCTCACAGCTAAGTTGCCAAGTGACGACGACGATGACGAAGACGAAGAAGAAGAGGAACTCGAGCCTTGGAACTACCCGATCAGCACGTTCGACACGCTCAACAGCGAGGAGCGGCAGTACGTGCGCTACAAGAGCAAGCAGGTCGGCTCGACGATCGAGCGCGACGACCATTTCTTCGACTCGAGTGTGTTTCTCGACTGCGTCGCGCAGGCCGAGCGCTCGCGCAGACTCACTGTGCGTGCAGTGGACCTGCTAAGTCAGCAGCACCGCGACGAAAACGGAGGCCTCTCGTCGAGTCACAAGCAGCTCTTTGGCTCGCAGTCGACGCCGAGTTTCCCGACGTGCTCGGCGGCGTCTGCTTTGGTCGACTCAATGAACGCAAAGTTCACCAAGCAGCTCGACCGCGCGACCTACGAGGTATGTAGCGTCCACAGATTTGGCTATTATGGAATTTGGTGGTAATTTACTGATCTGACTCACACTTTGTATGACCAACTGGTGCTGGTGGCGAGCTAGAAGACCCTGGCGTTCCAGGAGAAGCAGTTGTCCGTCGACTCGCTCCACATCCAAGCAGGTAGATACATGTGCATGCGTGGCTTGCTCGGCCCGTTGGGATTGACCCTACTCAAAGTACCTAAATTTTGGTGCGCTGAACATCAATGTTTCACCTGTTGAAACTCTATGTATTATCAGCGGTGGGTGACTACTACCAGAGCGAGCACGTGCTGCAAAAGCAGCGGAATAACGAAGTGCTTAGCGCACAGACTACGTCAGCGAATCACCAACACCATTCATCTGCAGCTCCTCACTCGGCGATCGAGAGCACGATTGATGACTCGCTGAGCAAACTCAAGCTTCGCAACGCTGTCGACTTGGCGAACACGCTCCTAGATCCCAAGCAGCAGAAGCGCATGCTGCAGACGCTCATCGACGCGGACGAGAAAGTGATCGAAGAGGAACGCGTCGCGCAGGAGCAGACGGCGCACAAGTACCGTCTGCACCTGATCAACGCGCGCAGCTACACGTCGCACGACAACAAGCAGATTGAGGAGCTCGTGCGTAAAGTCAACAACACGTCCGAGTCCCCCTGGCAGCGCCGCAACTGGAAGGCGATCGAGATGCGACAGCAGCAGCAACAACAACAGCAACTTAGCGAGCTTGACCACTTGTCCAGCAGCAAGCAGCTCCAGTCTTCTTCTTCTCCTTCCCCCAAAAAAGCGAGCATCAACAGCAAGCTTCGAGGACCAGTAGCAGCATCTACTATCGGTGCTCAGATTAGCGGTGGCCCTGTCGACTTCGCGAAACCCGAGGTGAGCTGCCGGTTCCACAGCATCGAGACAGTTGAAAAGGCCGCGCAGGACGCGCTCCCGGGCGTCAACTCGCACGATCTGCTGGTGCGCTGCGCGGAGATCCGTCAGCACGCCGACAAACACATGAAGGCGCTGCACTTGCACCGCGACCAGTTCCTGGAGGATGAGACCGAGTGGGAGCGCATGCGCCAGGACCCGACCAACTTCGTGCGCAAGCACCTAAAGCGAAGGTTGTACCAGCACACGCAGGAAGTCCAGATCGGCAGCACACAGTTTTTCTATTCGTCGCTATTTAATTAATCGAAGTAACCTCACTTGGCTGGTTTGAGATCACCATTACTTAACCTCTTGGTCTTGCTGCTGCGTCTTGTCCTTGGCTTTTTTGGTCTTCTTTGCTGGCGACTTGCTGTTGCTGCTCCCACCAGTGTTTTTTTCCTCTGACGAGAGCGGCAAACTGGGCAGGTCCCGAGCCGACTGCTTGCCACCTCCGCCTGCTCTCGGAGAGAACGAGAGGTAGTTGAACTCGTCCATCGGCGCCAGCGCAGCGACAGAAGCCTGGGCGATCGGCGAATGGCGGGAGCCGCCCAGCAAATCGATGTCGTCGTCCTGAGTCGCTGTCGACTTAGCGCTCTTATCGCCATTTGCAGCCGGATTCTTCTTGAATGGGTTACAGAACTTTGGTTGCGCTGCTGCTGCTGTGGTTGCTGCTAGTTGCTTGCCAGGCAAGTTGCTTGAGGTTGTTAACTTCGCGTCTTGAGACTGAGGCTGGGCTTTCTCCGGCGAGGACGAGTCCGACATGGAAGAACTGGGCAATTTCATGGGCGCCTTGCGCTCGGGAAGCAGCAGCGAAGCCCCGCTTGATGCGAACGTGGAGCCGCGAATGCTCTCGGTGTCGAGTGGATCCAGTTTTGAAGGCGATGATGAACCTGAAGAAGAACCTAAAAACGAAGTTGTTGTCGACTTGGCCGGCGCGATCGTAAACTCGATGTCGCTCGCGTTCCCAAGGATCGAGCGATCTCGGAGCGGCGAGCGGCTCGCGATTGTCTTCCGGTAGCTGCTGGGCGAAGGATGGTCCGTCGTCGTTCGGGACTTGGTTCCTCCGCTACCTTCTAAGTCGACACATTTGCTGCTGCCTCCCATGATCGGATCGAATTTCAGCAGCGAGTGGGGACTCAAGTTGCCACCACCACCACCGCCACTACTGCTGACCCCACCTCCTCCTAAACTGATAGGCAGCAGTTTGCTGTCGTTGCTTCCAGTCGGGGACGCGTTGCCTTTCGGTGATGCCAGCGCGTACGAGGGCGATTTCTGCGGCAGGCCGAGCTGGAACTTCTTGGGCGAGCGACCATTGCTACCAGGGCTGCTGCTGAAAGAAGCGTGCTTGGCCTGCATCGTGCCTCGGTCGTTCTCAACAGTACTGTGGTCATCAGAGTAGTCATGGTGATCATTATGACCAAGATCATGCTCCTCGTCGTCATTTGTCGCGAAGATTTCATTCAGGTCGGTGGCCAGGGACGCCATGAGGAACGGCTTCTTCTTGGCCTCGACGTGGTGCTGTGGAGATGGAAGCAAAACGCTATTGGTACCAAAGTGCCCACCATTAGAACCTGATGATGGCAATCCTGGAGATCCTGAGAGGTCGAGCGCGATGTCTGGCAGCTTGCGGCTCGACGTTGAAGCTGAAGCTGACGTCATGGAGGCAGATGAGGCGGAGGCTGCAGTCGTGAGTGAGGACGACGAGTGCGATATGGATTTGTAGTTGCTGGAGCGTATGGACGCTGGTGGCTGTTGCCTAGAAGACGGCGGGCTGGAGGGCGACGACGGCGCCTGAAGGATAGAGCTCGGGGGTCCACTGCTGCCTCCGCCTTCGTCCCCCCACTCGGAGGAGGAGTCCAAGTCGACCGCGTTGTCCACGAAGCTCATGAGACTCTTCTCGTCTAGGTCCTGAACTGCTGAGGGCGGCGGCATCGCGACTGCTGACGCTCTCTGGAGTTCGTGGGGTGCTTGGTTTAAGGCTCCGAGACGGACTGGATAGACAGACAGCGAAACATACACACACGCACGCTCAAAGCAAAGCCCACACAGAATGTCAGAGGCCCCAGCTTGCTATTTTGGAAAAAGGCTCGTACGATGCATTTATAATCATTCTGGTTTTCTATCCCAGTTTTCAAGGGCTGGGCTTATTCATTTACAGTCATGCCTCTCATTAGTGACCAGGCAAAAATCTGCTAATTTTCATCACTAATGAAGGGTTTTATTTTGAAAAGTATTACTGGAGACAGTAAAGTTTGATTTGGTTTGCATTACAGCCAGCTGCCGAATGAAAGGAGCACTGAGGTGGATCTTTTCCATGCTTTGGACAAGCTCATAGAAATCTCTATCAATGATCCCTGTGTGCCGTCAGCAATTGGCAACGGTACTCTTTGTAACTGACTGCGTGTTAGTCGAACGCGTGTCGTCGTCTTTGCCATCTTGTGTGTTTGACGCTCTTCTCTGCGTTTTGACTGTGATTTGCACGCCAAAAGTGGATGATCACAACAAATTTTCAAAATATCGCGATCAAATAATAAAGCTATTACATTTGAGCGTTGGTCACTAATGAGAGGTATGACTGTACATACAATTTTGACACTTAAGGCCCTGGCGGTTGATGGATGGAAGGCCGGGTGGCAGGAGCAGTCAAATCGATCACTCGAAGGGCTGGTAGTCGTCCACGTTGTTCGACATGGTCGAATCGTTGCGTAGTAGCCGCGGATTGCCACCGAAGAGCGGCTTGAGGTACTTCTCGTCCACTTCAACCCACATGTCGTGCACGCTCTGGCTGCCGGGGGGCGAATCGTACTTGGTACTCTGGCTCAGCAGCAGGTGCTGGTGCTCGTTCGAGACCTGGGAAAGCGCGTGGGCGTCGTGCAGGTGCTGCAGCAACTTGTCGTCACTGGACAGCGGGATCTCGGGCTCGTCGGCGGCGCCTTCGCCGTGGCCCTCGTCCTTGCTGCCGCTCAGGTTCAGTCGCGCGAGCAGTGGACTCGTGCCCATGCCAAAGAACACGGTCGTGAAGAGCACAGTGAAGAGTGTGGCGCTCTTCAAGATCGCCGCGTGGTCCGGGTTCGACGTTTGCACGTTGAGCACGAGCGCGAACGCGATGGCGCCACGCAGTCCCGAGAACCAGATCACGAGCATGTACGCGAACGGGATCTTACGGCGCGCGCTGCGGCCCAAGTTCGCCAGCGAGCACAACGGGAACGTGTTGAGTGCTCTTGCTACCAAACAGGCGCCGATGGTCGCGAAGATGAAGCCCCAGTCCCAGAGCAGCGAGTCACGGAACGCAAACACACTGATGCCCAGGTAAAGGTAGATGAAGTTCTCCGAGAGGAACGCAAGCGTCGAGAGCAGATGCTTGAACGCAAAAGAGCTTGCCTTGGAGATGTTGTACATGTGATAGTGGCGGATGAACACGCCGCTGAAGAATACGGCGAGCAGACCGCTCAGGTCGCAGAGCTCCGCGGTCACGTAGCTCGCGTAGGAAGAGAGCAGGATGATCGAAATCTCGTACGTCGGGTGTTCCTTGAGCGCCGCGTCCGAGTGCCGCAGCATGTACGCGGACGAATAGCAGATCACGCCGGCGAGTGCCACGGAGCCGACGCCGATGCCCACGAACTGGAACAGCATGGACGCCGCGACGGCAAAGTTCACCTCTGTGTTGCCGCTCTCGACAAACTCCTTGAAGAGCGTGAAGATCACGATCGCCACGGCGTCGTTGAGCACGCTCTCGCCAAAGACCAGGTTGAAGAGCAGCGGCGGCGCGTTCGACTTCTTGAACACGAGCAGCGTCGCCACCGGGTCGATCGCCGAGATGAGCGAGCCGTAGAGGAACGCCTCGGCCGACGTGAGCTGCGTGATGAGCCCAATGTTGCCGAGCCAGATGAGGATGCCGCCCGTCGCGAACGTCGCGATGAGCGTGCCGACGATCGCGAGCAGCAGGATCGCCAGGAAGTTGGAGAAGAAGCCCTTGCGCTGCGTATTGAAGCCCGCCTCCAAGATGATCGGTGGCAGCAGCCCGAAGAAAAGGATCTGCGGGTCCAGCCCGGCGCTGTGCACGCGCTAAGCGATAGAAATGCATAGAGCACAAACATTAGATCAATGATAACGCATGTGTCTGTATGTGTGCAATGATGCTAGATAATGCAAAACGCCTCACCGTCTTGGACATGATGGAGAGCATCCCACCGCACTGAGGCGAGGACACAAGGGAGAAAGGAGAGCACACATGTCAGTCAATAGAGTCACCAGGCGATACCCATACCCATAGACATATGTGTCTATGCATAGGCGCATGGACGCACCGCGAGCCCGAGGAAGATGGCCCATGCGGACGTGGAGAGTAGTGGCGCACGCTTCTGGCGGTCGATCCGGTACGCGACGTTCACGAGCAGCAGCTGCGTCACGGCGCACGCGAGCAGCTCCACGCCGGTCCAGCGCTTCTGCTCGTCCGCCGACTCCATGTTCTCACGATCTGCTGCTAGTGGTGGTGCCAATGTTGTTAACTTGGTGGCTGATTGCGGAGTGAAGATAGAGGCGTAATGGCTCTGCTTCACTTCTCTGCCTCAATGGTGCTATTGTGCTTGGTGGTCTTCTCTGTCTGTCTGTCTTGTCTTTATGACGCGGCTGGCCTCGATGATTCGTGATTGACAAACACTCCTGCAAAGCGGTTGCGTGGTGAAATATCAAATATTCAAGGTTTTTAAAGAACTAGCAAATAATGTAAAACCTTTTGATATTGATTCATGGACAGAAACGGTTTAAAAGGGTAATAAATACTCGTCGGTTGTGAATGACACGCGAAATTAACCCCTCCATTCGAGAAAATAAGGATCTGCATGTTGTAAAAGACAACATGCTTAACATATAGCTTTTCAGTATTGGTCGTATAATAGGACACAAGGTTCGCTACAAATTTGTGTCGATGACCATGTTATCTTCCACAAGGTTTTCATTTCCGAAATTGCCAACAAGATGACCAACCAACGCAATGCCAGTGCTCGCGCTCGCATGGTGGATCGTGCGAAAGAACCCTGTCGAGCCACCGGTACTGGAGATCGCTCGTTCTGCCGGCTACGCGAAGGAAAACCAGATCCAACAGCTGCGGAGATACGTGAAGTATGTGCTGAAAACAGAGTATGGGCCGGAGGCGGCCACGGCGCTCATCAACGAGACAGCGGAGATGCTGGCTGAGACTCCTGTCGTCCCGATCGAGGACGTCAACATCCCGTTGCAGAACGACTGGGGAGGGTGGCAACGGTCTACACGTTCCCCGAACTACTCAGCCCATGTGACGAGAAAATGACATGCGGCAAATGCAGGACGAAAGGTTGCCCGAATAATCACGATTTCGGGTCGTTTTTCGAGATGCTTGGCTATATCACATGTGCCAAGTTCGCGCTTGACATATCCATGTATATATTGAGCTGTCAATATGAGAGTGTAATTGTTTGCTGCCTGCTGTCTTGAGTGCTAGATTTTTTTGATGTTGTGCTGCGTGTGGTATCCTCTTCTTTAGATTGCCGATGTGATTGTCAAGCTGGCGAGAAACAACCCCGCTCTCCGGATCCGACTACTGACAGATGAAGAGATGTCTATCAAGGAGATCTCCATGGTCAAGTTCATTCGAGCGAAAAAGCGCAAGCACAAGTTAAGAGTAAGTTTCCCTTGTTTGTTGCACATTTGTTGTGGATGTGCCCGCTAACTCTTTGTTTCTCTTCTGCTTGCCACTTGTCCAGAACCCATCGATCAAAACAAAATCAGGACTGATGCACGACAAGGTCCTCATAGTGGATAAAACCACAGTGCTCACTGGTAAGAAGTCTTTCATATGGTGAGATATACTGTCGAGCACGCTTGAAAACTTTGATTGTTGTTTGCGTTTTGTCTGTTTGTAGGGTCAGCCAATTTGTCAGTTAACGCTATTCTCTCCAACCAAGAGAATACTGTCGTGATGGTCGGCACCCGACTTGCACAAAAGTACCTGGCGAAGTTTGAGCTACTCTAGGGAAAAGGAGACTTGTTCCCGTACTACAAGGTCTTCCCTCCGATCGCGCGGCATCACGAGTGGCATCTCACCAGCACAGGTGATATCCAGCACTATGATGCTACTATCCTGACAGCCACGCACACGGCAAGGACCAGTGACGAATGGGACGCCTGTGCCTCCAAGGATGTTAGCATGACCGAAAAGGTCCAGTTTATGGCTCACCCGGCTTCGTCACGGTTAGTTCAGCTGTGGGGCGGCGAACGCAGATGGCAAGCTTCTCGGCACTATCTAAAGAAACATATCTCGAAGCGCAGAAGCGATAA
>JALBZD010000947.1:0-13112 GCA_038050675.1 Globisporangium cylindrosporum
ACGTTGGAGTTACTTGTAGTTCGCAGTCAAAGCGCAGTTCACCACACTGTATGTCTGTCCGCCTAGACCTCATACGCTGGGAGCGTGGTCGGCGCCGCGCATGGACGCACGCGGTCGCAGGCCAGGTGCTTGGCGATCTGGTAGACCGAGTGCGTCGGGTGGAAGACCGCAAGCTGGAAGTCCTGCTTGCTCGTACCCGGGATCGCGAAGCGTGCACGCACTTTCGACCGTAGCGACGCGATGCGGCTCGCGATGAGCACGATCTGCACGACGAAGAATGCCACAAGCATGAGCGTCCACTGGATCGAGTCGCCCTCGCCGCGCAGGTACGACCACATTGTAGCCGTGAGCAGCAGCCAGAGCCCGACGAGGGTGATCTGCGACACGAAGAACGAAGATGCGGCGCACTTGAACGTGTTGAGCCCCATGCGCACTTCGAGCTGCGGCACCGTGACGCATGGACAGCAGCACGCGAACCAGAAGTAGGGCGACGACAGGTCGCGCTCGTTCAAACCGCTCGACCACGAGTACATGCGCAGTCCGTTGCTGTCGACGCTCAGGTTGTTGTCACTAAGGTCATGGTCTTCATCATTATCATCCCGCCCTCCAGCGTAGCATCTGTAGGCATCGGCTTCTGCGTATGCATCCTGCACTGTAGTCGACCCAGCGTCAACCGCGACGCCGCTCGCGGGGGTCTGCACCTGCACGTAGTTGTCTCGAGGACTCAGGTTCGCGAGGCTCGTGAGGTTGTACTTGGTCGCATTGCTGCTGCTAAACATGATGCGGAGGATCGTTCGCTTAATGCGGTTGGCGTTAGACGCACCGGCTTGTGATGGTGGCTGGCTCTGTGACTGTAGCTTGGGAAAAGAGAAAGTGTGGAAGCTCGAAGCCCAAGCGGCGAAAATCAAAGCTGAGGGGTTTCACATTGAAGAAGAAAGCAAAACGATCGCAACAGAGTTCTCTGCATCTAGTAGATGGGAACAAACGTCTGGTTTCCGTTTCGCTGCTATCAATATATTATTGAAATCAATCGTTTCTCTCGACAAGAAGTTTCCTACAGCATTCTAACAGTGGGTACATAATAATAAGATGCAAAGAGTTTTCCTCCAAAGGTTGTGCGTGACAGACGATACGCTCGACGCACGTGGTTCGTCTGATGAACCTACATGCCATTTGATGGCAAGGAGCAGAGTCGTCGATCGAGTGAACGCCTAGCCTAGTGTCTGTGGCAACTGGGGAATTCATTCGTCGTCTTCACTGACTGTTGATCGACACTGGCAGATCTTCCTCAAGGAAGATCCATCCATTCCAGTGAAAGGCTCCAACAGGTCATCCAAGCTCAACTATTATCCCTAGTTATCAGTGTTGTGACACGCAACCATCGCAAAAGGAGAGCATGGCAACTTCAACTAGAACCTGGTGCTAAGCTCTTTGCCTTTTCGATTCATTCACCACTTAGACAGACAACCAGCCAACGCTCAATAATGAAGGAAAGGTGATCAAAGCGATGGACAAGAACAGCAATGGAAACATATAGCAAACACCGATGGCTCCACATCGCTTCATCATAATAAAGAAAAAGTATATTAAATCAAATCATGAGCGCAACACAAAAGGTGCCGAGGTACTACTTGCCCACCACGCGCACAGCAGAGCCTTGCCGTACGAAATACTGGAACCTCATCCAGCTACACCTCGTAGGCCTGGAGCGTCGACGGCGCGCTGCAGAACACGGCACGGTCACACTTGAGGTGGTGGCCCATCTGGCGGATCGCGCGCGTCGTGTGCAGGCAGCCAACGTAGCTGTCGTCGCGCTCCGAGCCGGGGATCATGAAGCGCCCGCGCACGAGTGTGCGCAGCTTGGCCACGCGCAGCGCGATGAGCGCCGCGAAGCCACAGAACGCGAGCAGGAACCAGAGTAGCGCGCAGTACGAGTGCCTCTCGCCGTCAAAGAACGACAAGAACGTGAACACGATGCCAAAGAAGCCCACGAAGAAGCCCGCGTAGGTCAGGCCCGCGGTGGCGAGCGCGTGCGCGTAGCTCTTGAGCCCAAGTCGCGTCTCGAGCTGCGCGACCGAGAAGCACGGGCAGAGCGTGACGGCCCAGAAGTAGGCGCTCTGGTAGTCGAACTCCTTGAGCTCCGTCAAGCTCCACGCGTGCAGCCGGATGCCGTTCACGTCGATCTCCTCACTTTCCGGGTCGCGGCTCTTGTCTACGGGCGTGAAAATGGACACGAAGCCGCCCGCGGGCGACACGCTCTCGAGCGACGGCAGGCGCGCCGTGCTCGCGACGGTGCTGGCGGTCGTGGGCTTGGGCGTGTCGAGCGAGAGCTCCATGACGGCTGCGTGACGGAGCGTTTTGAGCTGTGGGTGGGCCTGTGGGTCTGTGGGCTGCGGGCGAAGTCTGAGAATGAAGTGAAGCGAGAGACGCTTGGGCATGCATCATGAGAGCCGCATGCGCATGATGATGATGATGGATGGATGGAATGGAGCTTCGATGGTTTCTTTCTTTTTTGAAGGCGTCATCAACACGTCCCAGTACGACCTGTGAGAATAGATAGGACGAGTATATTCGATACAATTGGCAATAGTGATTGCCTTTAGTAGTGGGAATACAGATGTTAAAAAGTAAAATCTATTACTGAATGGTGTAAAAATCAGCGATAAACAGTGTATACAGGTGCATCGATATAAAGAAGACTTTTAAGCAAAGACGCGAAATGCATGTTGCTGTGAAAATTGATATAGCACGAAGCGGTTTCGTCGCATGGTGCAGTCGCAACGCAAGCATTTTTAAATTTTCTTTCTTTTGCATATTTTCCGCAAAACGATCATCTAAATACACATTTTACACATTATTGCTAAATTACAGGCTTTGATAATTGCATAATCAGTTTCGCGCCACTCCAGAGTGATGGTCCTCCATCACCATCATCTGGTTCTGCATCGAAAAAGCGCAGCTGGCCAAGAGCTCATTCCATCAAAAACTATCAGCGTCAACTCAGTCGCTGGTTCAACATCGAGTCTTCCTTCGAAGGCGTTCGAAGCACAGACAACGCGTGTCAATAGCCCAAAGCCTCTGCTACTATTTGGCTCACATCTGAGGTTGTGAGCAGTGCAAAAGAGTGGCGAAGTCAGTCCACGGAAGTTGACACGCATTTTGTTGACACATGGCTACATTGTCTACATTGAGGTCTGCAAAATGCCAAGCTGGAGAGCTCTTGCCAGATCTTGCTGAACTAGAACTCTGTGAGCTCCAAGCCCAGCCCAAAAAATGCCGCGTGTTGTTGCTTCCATTTGCGCAAGTGGACGAATGAGCGCTCTGCTTGATTTGCGATCGATCTTTTGTTTTCCCCGCAACGTTTGGTTCTGTCTGCTTTGTGGAATACGCCGTATTCGTAACGGAGCTCAGGTATGCACATCCGTGCAGCTCACTCTCAATTGCACAAATGTCTACAATCTCTTTGTGAGCAAAGGTATGAAAGATGCAAGCATTTCCTTGTGTGGATAGTGAACACTGATGACAAATGTGTGCGTGGAAATGGTTGGCAATTGGTATTATAAAGCTTTGCAGAACTCTAATTCTGTTGATACCGGTCTCTCGGTTGTTCCTTTGAAAGCGTGTTTGCTGGCAAAGAGCTACTTGGATCCGCGTTTTGGATTTCATTACTGCGTTTGACGCCATTCAGCGGGGAGCTTGCACCAAAAGCCTACCTAACCTTCGGCTTCTCAAAGGCGGAACCTGGTCCCACGACTCCAGTAGACTCACGAAAGTTGGTAGATGGAATGTGAATCTGTATGCAGAGAACCACCACATACACGCACACACTTTCATCAAAATTCTGGCGTCTATTGGCATGTATTTGGTACAAGCCAAGCAAATCTTAACAACAACTCAGCTAAATATGTCGGAGTTCCTCCGATGTCCCAATGTCTAATCTACAAAGAACTACAACCGACTCCTATCTTACACTTCAAAGCAGATACTCTTCCGCCACGAGACCAGCCGATTCGTCGCTGCTGCATCATGCAGCGAACCCACGTTTACTACACTATCACCGTCGGCCTCACACTGAGCACCACTGTCTTGTTCAAGACTACCCAGCTCTAGCTCACTGGAGGACTTGGCAATCTTGGTCTTGCTTTGCTGACGCTGAGTCTCGGTCTGAGTCTGGACCACTGTGTTATCCTCACCCTCATCCTTTGCGGTCGTGAGCATCGTCCAGAGCAGCGCACCGGCGAGTAGCAGCATCATGACACCCGTGAAGAAGTAGAAGCGCGTCCAGAAGAGCAATGTGAAGCTGCCTCGGTCCGAAATGAAGTCGTCGTAGAACTGGAGCTTTGGGTTACGGCCGCCCCTGCATTGTCCCTTGTCGGCGCACGCAAAGCCCACATGGCGCTCCTGGACGTCAAAGAGCGTGTAGTACGCGCGCAAAAATATCGCGCCGAGTACGATCACGTCTTCTTGCTGCTGTTTTTGTGAACTATCCTTCATCTTCTTCTCGTCCGCGTCGCTCGATGATGACGGTTGAGTGAATAGCGAGTGCATGTCGATCTGCGGCATGCAGAGGTCGTCGTCGCAGCGAACGTAGTCGAGTCCCTGGAGCACCAGGGTCTTCGTCTTTGACTCCTTGTCACCGCCTGCCTGAAAAGAGAACGCGAGCGACGGAAACATCTCGGGCGTGCAGTCCGAGCACGCAAAGCCGCTGATCGCGAACTCGTTCTCGCACATCTGGACCGCGTGGTTGCGTCTCAGGTGGCGCTGGATCATCTTGATCGTCTGGTTGAACACCCGCGTGGGGAAGAGCAGCACAGAGGTGCCCGAGTCCACGATGGCCACTGCGCCTTTGGATACGACAATGTGGGCAACGTGACCCTCGTACTTCTGGGTTCTTACTCGTGCTTTCAGGTCTATGGCTAGTGGCAGTGCTACCTTGTGCTGTTGCTTGTGCTGCTGCGGGTGGTCAAGGCTGAGGTTTGGAAGAACTGCCAGCTCGTGCATGCGAATGGACCAAAACCCGTGCGAGCTCGCATCCGGGTACGGGATCACAGGGAAATGGTGCCACTGCACAACGTCGTCGTCACCATCAACACCAATGCTACCGCTCACCAGCGAAGCGTCCGCGCCACCGAGTATCAGCTGAGACGACGGCAAATAGCTCGGGAGCGGGTTCACGTACACTGAGAAGCGCGCCAGCAGCGCACTGTCTTCGGACTTGGCGGACGCAAAGAGGCTCGGTTTTGTGATCATCGACAGTGCCTCGAGCCCAAGACCGACGATGCCGTCCGCTTGGAACCGCTGCAGTCGCTTGGACGTGATGTTGACGCGACCCATGCGCACGTTTGGGAGTGTGAGTCTAGTGGTGCTAGTGGTGCTGTCATCGCTGAGCACTAGCGTCTCACGCATCACATTGCCTGACGCATTGCCACTGCCGTACTCCAGCTGGAACGATTCGGAGACCTCTTCGTGGCTGCATTATGAGCAGGACCAAGAGTATGTGTGAGCCACATCAGCACAATAGCACGCGAGACTAGAGTAGTTGTTTGTAGCGATAGCACGTACGAAGTGGATGCGGATGGCTGGTACCGGCGCTTACCTGCGCACACGCCACACGACGCTTCTGGCAGCCAAATGTCACTGCATTCATACCACCATAGTGCATAAGAAGAGAATTAGTTTCCGTACGAAACAACATACGCACAGCTGCAGCATCATTAGCTCAACTCGGCGTACCTGGATCCTGTGTCAAAGATGACGTTGAACTCTTGCGGCGGCGTGCCCACGCTGATCTTGCCGTAGAACTGCATCTGGTCGTAGTTCTCCAGCGGGATACGAAGCAGCGTTGCTGGCTGTAGCGTCACCGCTTCTTCTACCGCAAGAGCAGCCCGAGTCGCGTTCGCGGCAGGCGCTAACAGCAGAGCCGTCGCCATCGCCATCGCCAGACGCATGTTGGACTGATTCGACTGGCTCCGAGCGTATTGTGCTGGAGTTCTGGTGACCAATGGACTGAATCCCGCAAGCAGCGTCGTGTCGGTCGAGCTCCTCCTGTGCCGTGGCGCAATGGACGACTTGCTCGGCAGTGGGACGCGACTTGAGCCAGCAGGCAAACGGAATGAGCTCAGCACCGAAATCTCCACACTGAAAGTGAAGGCGCTGCACCAGCAAGCGTGTTCGGTGCAAGGACCAATCTTGCTGCTTAATCATCATCACAGTAAATGATCAAGGCGGGAAGGGCTGACGGAAGTCGAGGAGCGCCACTGGCAGATGGGCGGACGGACGAGTTCAGCGTGCAAAGAAAGCGCGAAAAGAGAGGATGAGTGACGATGAGTCCAGCCTCAACCAGCTGTTTCAATACAAATATCTTGCTCCAGTGACAGTATCAGTATATTTATATTGGTTTGCTTAGCATAGTACCCAAAAGTACTAATTTGGTGCAGGAAGTACTTATTTAGTGGTGAATGAAGCGTTACTTCGCGACGGGTGAAAACGGGCCAAATGGGTGAGTGGGTACCAAGTTTCTGATTTCGGACTGGTACCAATCACCCATGACCTATGGGTGATTGGTTATTACGTAAGGTTAATAGCCCTTTAATACTGGTAATTTGTCCTTATTGTCTTCAAGTCCAAAATGTGCCTCATCAGACCTTTGGTCTGATGTCTCTCCTCGAATGCCCTCTCATAGGTTGATTGGAAAGCAGGTCTCATCACTCGCGAAAGTCGTGAGCCCCAAGAGCTTGCGGTCTTCCTTCTTTGTGACTATGGTTGGGTCTCTTGTCACTTGGAGGAAGGACTGAATTTGACTTTTCTCGCTGCTTTTCTCTGCGCGGGTGAGAGAAAGAGGACTTCTCCGCCTGGTGAGGTGTTGCTTTTGAGATCTAGTGGTAATGAAACGCATGCATTACACCCCAGGTCTTTGGACCTGGACCCATCAGGGTCTCTTTTTTGCTTCGTGCTTCTGAGTGAAATCGGTCCACTCGATTGATTGATCGATCGTCAAGCGAAAAAATGGACTCAAAAAGTCAGCTCTATTATTTGATACATCTGAAGTACCATTAGGCAGGCGATAACGTACTCAAATAGGGACAGGTCATTAATCTGAATTTGGCAGCAAATCGCTGCACAAATGATTACCCATGGACTGTTGATGATGAAGGTGCTATGCGCTGAATCACTGCGCGCGCTGCTGGCGTGCTGCACACGCTGAGAGAACAGAACTGTTGACGATGACAAGAGACTCTGCTGCGCCTTGCTGCTGATGTGAAGGCGGTGGTGGGAACATTTGCGCGCGAGCGCTGGTGTTCTCCAAGGTGCGTTGGCAGTGAGTGCAACTAAGCATTGGGTTCTACGCTACTGTACCGGCCGACAGCGTGCTCATTGTTCTTGTCGTTCTGATCGCTGAACTCATGTTCCCACATCCTTGCTGTGTGTGTTTGTATGTTTATTTTACAGACTTGCGTTGGTTGTAGATCGGCGTGTATCTCTATTGGAAGGCAATAAGGCATCAACGGCTAGCGCAGCGCGTGGGAGCTCTCGGAGGTGGGACGAGGTGGCGCTCTGCTTCAAGAGTAATTAGGTCGCCTTCAAGAATCCTCCACACTGCAGAGAGATCAATGCTCGCTGTGATCCAACTCGTTCGACGCTGCGACCGAGCCCACTGAAGACAACATCACATGTTCCCTCCAGAGTCTGGACAACAAAGCATCCGCTGAAGCCGCAGCGTTTATTGACCACGAGTGGTGGAACTCCCACTTTTCCTCGCATATGTCGCGTGTTCCAGACCACCACGAGAACACTCGTCTTCTGTTTGTCTGCGAATCAAGAGCACGCCCTCCAAGCGGATTAAGAATGGTCAGATATAAGCTCCTGCATCCAGTCAAGTTTGTACGAACTTCAACGTGATGAAATGAACGCGTTGGCGACTTGGACACCCGAGCAGCAGCGGAAGCGCAGACGCTATAACGGCAGGGCAAGAAAGTTCCCTCTGCCGCAGACCGTTTACGAATGAGCCACTTAGCGCAGTACTACGCAGTACGAGTCAGCAAGAGGAGGAAAGTTCACGTTAGCAAGAAGAGGCACAAACGTTATCCAGCTAAAAGCTCTCCGTCTCCAGCTCCACCGCAACGTGTCTGTCTCGCACGAGCATCCTCTCCGTCTCTCGCAGGCGAGAACAACAGAGGAAGCTGTAGCGTGTGAGCGTTGATTGCGTGGCGCTGAATCGCTGCGCACGCCTGTACACTTGGATGCTGTGCGTGCGAACTCCATCATTGGGGACGACTGTGTGTTTGAGCGACCTACTGCCTCTTTGTTGTCGTAGGTGCTGGCGCATCAAACAATAACGCGCGTGCGTGTGTGTGCTCGGGACAGCAACCATCACACCAAGTCGAAAATTCCAAGTCTCCGAAGGCGTTGCTGGTTTGGAGTACCGAGAATTGACGTCGAACGCAAACCAAGCGAAACGCCATGTTTCCAACACGGCTCAAGCAGTGCGACAGCCGTACAAGTGTGAACTATCTGGGATGGCCACAAGCTCGGAGTGCTAGAGGAAGAAAGCGTGTCAAGGCTGCGGACCAAGAATTGATTTGCAATTCAAGCCGGTAGCTTTGCTGAAATGGTGCTGTATGGATTGAACAAGTGGAACGCAGTTTGCTGGAGGATTGAGCTCAAGATCCGGAGAGTTTTTGCAATTCGGTAACTGACGACCGGCGACAAACCTGGACAGCGTGTGCTCGCAGAGATTGCAGGGTCTTGTGGTTGAGGACATTCAGCTCGCAAGTTGAAGAAGATGCGCAAGTGTATAGCAACTACAACCAATTTCTATCATAATAGGGGAGCTTGGGGAGGTTGCTGCATGCCGCTATCTTCGTTGCGGTCATCTTCTCAAGAGCAAGTGCACTTGGGACACTTCAGCGGACTGCGAGGTGGTATTGGTTGTCAATACAATAACAACGTTGAGATGTCGTGGCCATTGTCTGGGCTCATCTGTTTGCTGCAATGGCGTTCTGTTTCTCGATGGAGGCGGTCGTCGTAGATCACGAAGCTGGATACGAGATCTATCTTCAGCGATCTAGCGGTAGTACTAGTGTGTTTGTCCGAGAACTATCGGCAGTTCAACGCTCGTCGGAGTCTCTCAATTCACGCAGCTCGTGATCAAGAGGTTGTTGAAGCTTACAGCTGTAGGTGCGTATATATACCCGTGGCACCCAACGCCATGTCCACTTTGTGTTGCCTTTCACTTGGCAACGCTGTGAGGAAGAACCAAAATGATCTAAAGAAAAGGTAGTGAGTCGGTAGTGGTTCAAATCGCAGAAACCATACCTGGAATTCAAATATGACTAGCATGACCTCCCGCCTCTTAGCGATAGAAAGACCAGCCGACCGACGCACGTAACGCTGTTCACCCTGTGAAGAATCCTGCATCACCACTGAGATGTCATGAGGTTTCGTGCAAACAGCGCTTCGCTCTCGACACAAAATGCTCGTGGTGCAGCGAGCGTTGTGACGACCTCGAGAGCCGTCTCGGCGCTACCTCAAGTCATGACGTGCGGCTGCCTTTGGGCTTCTCTTCTGACAATGGGGGTAATCCTCGTTACCTTTAGAGAAGTATGATTTCTGTCAGCGACTCCCGATTCTTCTGACACATTTGGCATTGGTGTTCGTTGTGCTCATCTTGCAAAACTGCGCAAGGCTCTTGGTGATAAGCCACCAAATCAAATGTACCTCATCGTCCCTCTTCCCGAGTGCTTGTTCCAAAAAAGTCGATTATGCACTGATAGCCACACAAAGTTGACAATGCCGAGATCGAGCGAGCGGTATCATTAATCTCTCGCACCCCACCGGAAGAATACGTAGCGATGTGATGCTGCGCACGCAATCGCAGCAGTTCTATTCTCGCTTGCAATCTGCGAAATAGTCCTGGGACCGAGTAAACTTCGTCGTGAGTGTTGCGTAACGTGACGTGATGCAAAATGCGACTGTGTGCGAGAGGTATCTCGTTAACCAGTGCTTGACGTCCATTCATACACTGCAAACCATCATGATGGACTCGCACGGTCGCATTCATTTCCGGCCACGGTGGAGCTCCAAGCTTTCAAACATGTAGCCATCTTGTAAAGCTCTTCTCTTCATTCTCACTGGTCTCAGATACTCCAAGCTCTCCTATCCAGACTCAGATCCAGCTCTGTAGTCTGATTCCTCCCTCGCCTGTAAAAGCTGGGCGAAGATGAAGAAGATCAGACTTTTTGCCAGATGGACCCGATTCAGCGCGACAGGCAAGAAAAAGAAGAAGCCACCACAAGCCAAGCCCTTCCGACCCTCCCTCACTCTTCCACTCATCGTCCAGAATCCCATGGCATATTGGACACGCCTTGGATACGAAGAGTTCCGTTAATTGCGTAGGTCGTGCGACTATCTATCGCTCTATAATAGAAGTACAATGTATATCTGTTACTAGAAGCAACTGTCTGACTGACTCGACTGGATGGACACTCAAAGATCCGATTCCGGTCAACATCCAGTTCAATCCAAAACAGCAGAGCCCCAACACCAATAGAGACGAGAAGAGTCGGACAAGACGATCGATCGCTGTTCTATTTGTTCAGACCGGAAAATCCAAGCTGGTCGCGCGCGTGCGGGTCAAAAGCCAGCCGTCGTCATCGTCTTTCGGGCTGCTCGCCTACCGGCTGGTGCCGGAGAACCTGCATATCCGATACAAAAAATGCTGACGACGAGGCGAGTCGAGGGTTGTCGTTAAGTGGTCGAGTTGCTGTATGATTCGTCCAATCAATCGGCTTTGTATCTATCGCGCTTTTGATAGTGAAGGAGGCTTTCAAACAGCGAGCAAGCGCTGTTGAGTTGTTCAGTACTTTGACAAGGGTGGACGGCACAATGCGACAGTAATCAGGGAGCCATTGGTGGATGGTTCAGTCTGCACGAGAAAGCCAGCGCGAGCGAGTGCCTCTCCACCGAGTGAGTGCCGTTGGTTGTCATCGGCAGATCAGAGCAAAGCAAAATCAAAAGCGAATCCGAGCCAAGACGCACCCATACATACACTCGCATCAATTACATGGATTAGCGACAATACTGTAATGGTCGACTGCGTGCATGCCGTCCCATCATAGACTTCCAACACATTAGGATCTGAATCGAGGCATCTTGCTGCAGCTGTTGCGGACGAAAGTGCGCGGAACCCAGTCTTTAAAACTTGTCTGCGACCAGGTAAACAAGATGTTGAGAAAGCCTCGACATTGAAATGAGTGGATCTTTTGAAAAAGGTCGAGCGACTGCTGAGTACGTGTTGATGTGCAGGATTGCAGTGTAGCGAGTGCACGTGCGTTCGCGCACCAACACGAATCAGCTTCAAGCAAGTGGGGGACAAGCGAAGAAATTTTCTCCGCTTTTCATGTTCACAGTCTTGGGTTTGCACGATGTGGAGTGCTGGGCCAGATTTGATTCGAGGGGGTTCCGTTAAACCTGTATCAATTTATATATTTAGGAACTTGTTTTTACTTGGTTAAAATATGTGAGACGACCTTCTAAATTCAATGGCGCGCCCGCGCTGAACTCCTGCAGAAAAGATACGCGGTTAGGTCTAGGTCGTCGTCTTCGTCACATTGTGGCACGATTTCGCTTTTCTATTCGAAATTCCATGCGTTTCTCTTTTGCCGTTTCGGCTCGCTGTTGTCGAATCAATCAGGAGCGACGAACGCATTTGGGAGGGAAGGGGTCAGCGCGGCAGACGGACCAGCCAAGCGGTGAGGCAGGTTTCCTTGCCATACAAAGCCCAAGAGCGATCTCACAAGCATTTGCATGAAAAAGAGTCAGCGTGCAAGGCGGCAACGAAGGCAATCACTGCGCGGTCGCGGCGTCGTCCACCATAAAACTGTCGCGTTTGCATCCCCGATGGCTGTTTTTCGCACGTTTGCGCTTGGGTGCAAGCGCGCGTGAAAGAGAAAATGCAGCCGCGCATTGATTGTTGCTGCGAGTTGGATGCGAGGGCCATAGAGAGAGCGAGTCAAAGAGAGAGTGAGAGAGCAACCGCAGGAGGAGCGCAAAAAAAGCCAGTGAACAACTGGGACTTTGACTGTTTGTGGTTGTTCTTGTTGCTCGCTCGCCAAGCCTTTTCCTCTTTGCCGAACAGCCGATTTGCCTCATTCCCGAATTCGCTTCTGAGTGCGCGCCTCCCCTCTCCGCTCGCAGTCAGTTGACCATTTCGCATTCGTCGCATCGACCTCGAGCAGCTTCTCTCTGAATCCATCCATCCTCAGACAAGCAGGCGAATACATAGACCCACCCCAGATCTTTCTGTCCCTCCCCAGTTCTCTCTGTCCGTCCTCCACCACCTCAAAAAGCAACAGCTCGTCGCGATGAAGATCACCAGCACGATTGTCGCGGCCGCCATGGCGGCGTCCGTTGTCTCGGCCGGTGCCTACAACTTTGACAACGCCGATGGCTACCAACCTGTGAGCGCGGGTCAGCAGCAGCAGCAACAGCAGCAGCCAATTGTGCCAGCGCCAACGACCAAGGCGCCAACGCCAGCTCCAACCACGAAGCAGCCAACGCCAGCTAAGACGCCAGCGACTACTACCGGCGGAAGTGGTGTTTCCACTCCAGCTCCAACCCCAGCGACCACCACGGGTGGTCAGGGTGTCAAGACTCCGACGCCTGCTTCTGGTAGTTCGAAGGAATCGCCTGCTCCAACTCCTGCTGCTACCAAGCCAGGCAAGGACGAGACCGCTCCAGCTCCAACCCCAGCGACCACCACGGGTGGTCAGGGTGTCAAGACTCCGACGCCTGCTTCTGGTAGTTCGAAGGAATCGCCTGCTCCAACTCCTGCTGCTACCAAGCCAGGCAAGGGCGAGATCACCCCAGCGCCAGGCAAGGGTGACTCTACTCCAGCTCCAGGTAAGGAAGGTGCCACCCCAGCTCCTACTCCGGCGTCAACTACTGGCGGAAATGGCGTGACTACCCCAGCTCCTTCTTCTGGTGGTTCAAAGGTTACCCCTGCTCCAGTCGATGGTGATGACAGTGAGGACACCCCATGCCCAAGCATGCCATACAACTTCCCTGCTGCGACTCCAGCTGCGACCACTGGTGGCAAGGGTGTGTCGACTCCA
>JALBZD010000948.1:0-13079 GCA_038050675.1 Globisporangium cylindrosporum
TCTAAGGCATCACTACACCAAATATAAACAAAACCTATAATTAATTCAACTAAAAATTCTATCATAGTCCAAAAACCTAATGAAAAATTAGAATCTAAAGTTAAAACCCAAGGAAAAACAAATACAGCTTCTAAATCAAAAATAATAAATAAAATTGCTACTAAATAAAATTTTACATCAAAAACTTTTCTAGCATCATCATAAGGATTAAATCCACATTCATACGCTGTTAATTTTTCTAAATCATCTTTTTGTTTAATTAAAATAAAAGATAAATTAAAAATTAAAACTGATAAAAATAAACTGAATAGTAAAAATATAAAAATATTTGAATAATTTAATAACATAGATTTTAAAAATAAAATATTATATAAAACGGAAAAAACGGGACTCGAACCCGCGACTTATAGCGTGACAAGCTACCACTCTAACCAACTGAGCTACTTTTCCTTTTATATAATAAAATTAATGTAAATTTAAAGCATCATTAATATACATACAAGTTAAAATAGTAAATACATAAGCTTGTATTATTCCAACACCTATTTCTAAACCTACTAATAAAACTAATAATATTAAAGGAATAAAATGTGCCATAAAAATAAAACTATTTACATTTAACATAGCCCAAGCAAAACCTGCAATTACTTTTAATAATGTATGTCCAGCCATCATATTAGCAAACAATCGTACAGGTAAACTTATAACACGAAATATATAAGAAACTAATTCAATAGGAACTAATAAAGGTACTAAAAATATACTAGCACCACTAGGTAATAATAAATTTAAAAAATTTAATTTATGTTTTTTAATACCAATTAAATTAAAACCTATATAAATAGTTAAAGCTAAAGTAAAAGTTACAATTAAATGACTTGTTAAAGTAAAACTATAAGGTACCATTCCTATTAAATTACATAATAAAATAAAAAAAAAAGTAACAAAAATTAAAGAAACAAAATGTTTACCTTCTTTACCAATATTTGCATAAGATAATTCAATAGTAGTATTAAAAATTGTTTCAAAAATTTGTTGAAAACGTGTTGGAATAAATTTATTTTTTATATTTATATATATATATATATATAATAAACCTATTACTAATATTAATGAAGCATTAGTAAATATAAAAGGTATTTGAAAAATAGGTAAAATTTCAAATTGTTCTAATGGACTCATTATAAACATAAATTAATTTCCACCCCACCAATAAACGGCTACAAATAAAAATAACCAAACTACATCTACAAAATGCCAATACCAAGCTGCAGCTTCAAAACCGAAATGATGTTGTTTTGTAAAATGATGATTAATTAATCTTATTGTACTTACTATTATAAAAATAGTACCAATGATAACATGTAAACCATGAAATCCTGTTAATAAGAAAAAAGTAGTACCATAAATACTATCTGATATAGAAAAAGTACTTTCTACATACTCTAAACCTTGAATAAATGTAAAAAAAATAGCTAAAGAAATAGTTATTACTAAACTTAAGATAGCATTTTTTCTATCACCATAAACAATAGCATGATGTGCCCAAGTAATAGTTGCTCCAGAAGATAATAAAATAATTGTATTTAATAAAGGAACACCCCAAGCATTTATAGTCTCAATACCCAAAGGAGGCCATAAAGAACCTATTTCAGGAGTTGGTGCTAAAGCCGAATGAAAGAAAGCCCAAAAAAAACTTATAAAGAATAATAATTCACTAAAAATAAATAAAAGCATACCATTTCTTAATCCTAATTGTACTTGTTTTGTATGTTGACCTTCGTATACAGCTTCTCTTACAATATCACGTAACCAAGTATAAAAAACTAAAACTATAATTGAAAATCCTGTAAAAGTTAAAATTTTACCACCAGTATAACCATGGAAAAACATTGCAGTACCAAAAGTAAAAAAAAATAAACCAAAAGAAATAACAAAAGGCCATGGACTTGGATCTACTAAATGATAAGGATGTTTGTGTACATTTTTAGTATTTTTTGAAATTTTTTTTAAAAAAGATAAATCGTTATTAAATTTATCGATTTTGCTAGAATCTGTAGTAGTTTCTATTTTTAAATTTTTTTTATTAATATAATAATAATTTTTCATAAAATATGTTAAAATAAATAAAATAAAAATAATAATATATTATTTTTAATTTAATAATTAATTATTTAATTATAAATAATATTACTTAAATCATATTATTATTTTTTTTTTTTTTTTAATTATTTTTTATAAAGTATAAATATATAAAATATAAATATTTTTATAATATTTATAAAAATTAAAAACGAATATTAAATTTTAATTTTTTAATATCTTTATAATACTGTTTTTTAGTATTAATTGTTTTACTTTTATTTTTTGAAGTTTGAATAATTTCATTAACAATATTTTTTAAATTTGAATTTAAAAGTAACCAACTAATTGATTTTTTAATTTGTTTATTTTCATTTAAAAACATTAAGAAATATACATCTTTTTTTTTTTTTTTACTTTTTTTTTTATTAGGTATACTAATTGCTTTTAATTTTGGTAATAAATTTTTAATAGATTTTATTAAAATAAAATTAGGTTTTTGTTTAGTAATTTTTTTTAAATTAATTAAAATATTTTTAAATATATTTTCAGAATTAGTTTTTTTACCTTTTCTTAATAACATATTAGTAAATATTTTTTTTATTCTATACTCTTCGTAATTTAGTTCCATATTTAGATCTTGATGTTTTTCTTTTTAAAATACCTAATAAATCATATTTACCACGAACAATATGATATTTTACACCAGGTAAATCTTGTACTCTACCGCCACGAACTAAAACAATTGAATGTTCTTGTAATGAGTGACCTATACCAGGAATATATGTAATAACTGTATATTTACTTGTTAATCTAACTTTAGCTACTTTACGTAAAGCTGAATTAGGTTTTTTAGGTGTTTTTGTATATACTTTTAAACAAATACCTTTTCTTTGAGGACATTTTTTTAATGCAGGACTTTTATTTATTTTTGTTTTTTTTATACGTTTTTGTTTTTGTAAAAATAATTGATTAATTGTTGACATATTAAATAAAATAATAATATTTAAAACATTAAATTTTGAATAATAACGGATTTGAACCGCTAACATTTTCGGTGTAAACGAAATACTCTACCAATTGAGCTAATTATTCATTGGGCCTAAGTAGATTTGAACTACTGACTTTACACTTATCAGGCGTATACTCTAACCAACTGAGTTATAGGCCCTTTTGAAGTAAAAGGATTCGAACCTTTGATTATCCGCACCAAAAACGGAGGCCTTACCACTTGGCTATACTTCAAAAATAATAAAAATTACAAGAATATGCTTAGAAAGATTCGAACTTTCATTTTATAGATCCGCAATCTAACGCTTTATCCATTAAGCTATAAGCATTTTTTTTTTATTATATTTTATAATTTTAAAATTTATTATAAAATTTTTAGTTAAAACTTTTTTAATAAGTATTATAAAATTAAATAATTCAATAATATTTGAAAATTTTACATCTATTTTTTGAGTATAATTTTTATAAATAAAATGTTCACGAGATTTTTTATTTACGTGAGGTGATTTTAATAAAGTAAAAATTTTATTTTTATCTTTTATTTTAAATATTCCTTTTATTTGAATATTTTTAAATTTATTTATTTTTTTTAATTTTAATAAATTTTTTTTAATATTATTTATTTTTTGTATTGATTTAAAAGTTATTCTTAAAATATACATAGTTATTATTTTTGTCTGGAGGTGGACTTGAACCACCGACACAAAGATTTTCAGTCTTTTACTCTAACCAACTGAGCTATCCAGACAAATATTATATTAATAAATATAAATAAATTTTATTTAAATTTACTAATAAAATATTTGGGAAAATAAATAAAAGTACTATAAATTGAGTATTAATTAATAAAATAATACTTTGTATTTTATTTATTTTTGAAATAAATAATTTTTTTACAATTTTTTCAAAATAAATAATTTTTATTATTTTTAAATAATAAAAAGAACTTATAATACTAATAATAACTGCAAAAAAAACTAGACTAAAATAATTATTTTTAATAGCTGAAAAAAATATAAATAATTTTGAAAAAAATCCAGCTAAAGGTGGAATACCTGCTAATGAAAAGATATTTAGAATAATTATTATAGCAATTAATTTATTAATTGTAAAAATATTAGATAAATCTGTTAAATATTTAATAGGTTTATGATTAATATTCAACGATAAATAAGAAGTCCATAAATTAATACTCATAATTATATAAATTATTATATATAATAAAATATATGGAATATTATTTAACATATTTGAAGTAAACCCTATAAGGATAAAACCTACATGACTTATTGAACTATAAGCTAATAATCTTTTAATTTTTTTTTGTTGTAATGCGGCTAAAGAACCTATTAACATTGATAATAAAGCAATTATGTAAAAAAAAGTTTCAAAAAAAAAAGAAATATGATAAAAAATATCAAAAAAAAAACGAATTAAAATACCTATAAAAGCTATTTTTGGTACTATTGCAAAAAAACTTGTTATATTATTAGGAGCACCTTCATATACATCAGGTAACCAAAAATGAAAAGGTGCTGCACCTATTTTAAATAATATACCTATTATTATAAAAATTAATCCATATAAAATTCCTAATAATAAATTAATATTTTCTATATAATTAACATTAGATAATAATAAAAAAATATTATTAAAATTTAATGAACCTGTAATAACATATAAAATAGAAGAACCAAATAATATAAAACCTGAAGCTATTGAGCCTAAAATGAAATATTTTAAAGCACCTTCAACAGATAATATTGATTTTTTCTGAGAAGCGGTTAATATATAAAAACTTAAACTTTGTAATTCAATTGCTAAATATAAAGTAATAAAATGATTAGAAGATATTAAAAGCATTAAACCCAATAAAGATATTAACATTAATATATTTATTTCATATGAATTAATTTTTTGTTGAATAATATAATTTTGTTGAATTAAAAAACAAATAATTGTACAAATTATTAAAATAATTTTAATAAATTGAGTAAAATTATTTATAACTAATACACCATTCATTACATTACTTGATATATTATAAATATTTGAAGTTAATATTAAAAGAATTAATAATAAATATATTATTATAGTATTTAAATTTTTTATTATCAAAATTTTTTGATTATTTTGATTGTTTTTATAAAATACTCCAAATAATAATAAAATTAATAAAATAGTTGTTAAAAAAAATTCTGGAATTAGTATTTCAAAATTGTTATTAAAAATTTCCTGTAAAATCATAAATTATAAAAAAATAAATAAATATTATAAAAATATTTATCTACTATATATGCTATATATTTATAAATAAATAATATTATAAATTTAATATTAAATTTATTTATCATTTATTTTAAATTTTGTTTTAAATATATAAAAAATTTAAATAAAATAAAAATGGCTTTAAAAAAAATTAAAAATTTTTCAATAAATTTTGGTCCACAACATCCAGCTGCTCATGGTGTTTTGAGACTTATTTTAGAATTAAATGGTGAAGTTGTAAAAAAAGCAGATCCACATATAGGTCTTTTACATAGAGGTACTGAAAAATTAATTGAATATAAAAATTATTTACAAGCATTACCTTATTTTGACAGATTAGATTATGTTTCTATGATGTGCCAAGAACATGCTTACGTGTTAGCTATAGAAAAATTATTAAATTGTGATATTCCTTTAAGAGCACAATATATTAGAGTATTATTTTCTGAAATAACTCGTTTATTAAATCACATACTAGCTATAGTTTGTCATGCATTAGATGTTGGAGCTATGACACCTCTATTTTGGGGTTTTGAGGAACGTGAAAAATTATTAGAATTTTATGAAAGAGTTTCAGGTGCTCGTATGCATTCAAGTTATTTTAGACCTGGAGGTGTTCATCAAGATTTACCTAAAGGATTATTAAATGATATTTATATATTTTGTAATCAATTTAATACTAGATTAGATGAAATTGAAGAATTATTAACAGATAATCGTATATGGAAACAAAGATTAGTAGATATAGGTATTATAAGTGCTAAAGATGCTTTAGATTGGGGATTTAGTGGTGTTATGCTTAGAGGTTCAGGTATTTCATGGGATTTAAGAAAAACACAACCTTATGAAGTTTATGATAAATTGGATTTTGATATTCCTATTGGGACTAATGGTGATTGTTATGATCGTTATTTAATTCGTATAGAAGAAATGAGACAATCCGTTCGTATTATTTTACAAGTTTTAAATGAAATACCTGAAGGTCCTATTAAGTTAGATGATAAAAAAATAACAAATCCTAATAGAATTCAAATTAAAAATTCAATGGAATCTTTAATACATCATTTTAAATATTATTCAGAAAATATTACAGTAAATAGTGGTGAAACTTATACTGTAATTGAAGCACCTAAAGGTGAATATGGTGTTTTTTTAATATCAGACGGTACAAATAAACCTTATAGATGTAAAATAAGATCACCTGGTTTTGCTCATTTACAAGCATTAGATTTTATGGCTAAAAATCATATGATTGCTGATGTAGTTACTATTATTGGTACACAAGATATTGTTTTTGGGGAAATCGATCGATAAAAATTATACTTTATGAAAAATAAATATTTTAAAAAATATAAATTAAATCAATTACAAAAAATAAAACAAACTTATAAATATATATATATATTTCGTTATAATGATTTAACAATTAATGAAATTGTATCTATAAAAAAAAAATTAAAAGAATTAAATTATAAATCTTTAATATTAAATCAAAATTTAACTAAAATTGATAATATATTTAAATTAGATATAAAAGGACAAGGATCTGTTTTAATGATTTATGGAAATCAAAATTTAAATTTAATTAATAATATATCAAATTTTAAAAAAATTAAATTAATTTATTTAATAATAGAAAATAATATTTATTCAAATTTAAAAATTAAACAAATAATGTCTACTAATAACATACCATTAAATGTTTTATTAATTAAACCTTTTTTAAATTTTTTATATTATTTAAGAAAAATTTAAAAAAGGCGAATATAACTTAAAGGTAGAGTGTTAGATTGTGGGTCTAAATGTTATGGGTTCAAGTCCCATTATTCGCCCTTTAAAATTTTAATTTCATTATAAATTTATGTTTAGTAAATCTATATTAATAATTTTACTTATTTTACCATTAACAGCAATAACTATATTGTCATTTTTAAAAAATGAAAAATTAATTAAAAATTTTAGTATTTTTATGTCATTTTTCATTTTTATAATATCATTACCTCTTTGGATTTTATTTGATAAATCTACTTCTAATTTTCAATATTTATTTAAAATAGATTGGATTAGTCAATTTAATATAAATTTTTATTTAGGTATTGATGGTATTTCACTTTTTTTTATAATTTTAACTACATTTTTAATACCCATTTGTATGTTAATAAGTTATGAAATTGTTACAAAAAATGTAAAAGAATATTTTATTTTATATTTTATTTTAGAATTTTGTTTAATTATTTCATTTAGTGTATTAGATTTGCTTATTTTTTATATTTTTTTTGAAAGTGTTTTAATACCTATGTTTTTAATTATAGGTATATGGGGTTCAAGAGAACGTAAAATTAAAGCTTCTTATTTATTTTTTATGTATACTTTAGCTGGATCATTATTTATGTTTGTAGCAATTATACATTTATTTTTAACTGTAGGTACAACTGATTATCAAATATTATATTATAGTAATTTTGATTTTTCTTATGAAAAATTATATTGGTTAGCTTTTTTTTTATCTTTTGCAGTTAAAGTTCCAATGTTACCTTTTCATGTTTGGTTACCTGAAGCGCATGTAGAAGCACCTACTGCAGGATCTGTTATTTTAGCAGGTATTTTATTAAAATTAGGTTCATACGGTATGGTACGCTTTTTAATACCCTTGTTTCCTAAAGCAACTATTTATTTTACACCTTATGTGTTAGTTTTATGTTTAATTTCTGTAATTTATGCATCATTAACTGCAATAAGACAAACTGATTTAAAACGTATTATTGCGTATGCATCTGTAGCACATATGAATTTTATTGTTTTAGGTATATTTTCATTAACTATACAAGGTTTAGAAGGTAGTATTATACAAATGATTAGCCATGGTTTAATATCTAGTGGATTATTTTTCTCTATAGGTTGTTTATATGATAGATATCATACACGTTTTATAAATTATTATGGTGGTTTAGCGCATACAATGCCTTTATTTTGTATTGCTTTATTTATTTATGTATTAGCAAATATGTCAATTCCAGGTTCAAGTAGTTTTGTTGGCGAATTATTAATATTAACAGGTGTTTTTGAAGATAATACAACTACAGCTGTTTTTGCTACAATTGGTATGTTTTTAGGTGGAGTTTATTCATTATTATTTTATAATAGAATATGTTATGGTAATATACAAAATGTTTATTTAAAAGTTTATTATGATTTAACTTATCGTGAATTTTTAATACATTTAATATTAATTATAAATATTTTTTTATTAGGTTTATATCCTAAAATTTTTGAAAGTTGCATGCATGAAAGTGTATCAAAAATTTTAATTCATATAGATTTTTCTTATTTTTATTAAAAATAAAATTTTATTTTTAATAAAAAGCCCTTTTAGTCTAGTGGTCAGGACATTGCCTTTTCACGGCAAAAACACGAGTTCAATTCTCGTAAAGGGTATATTATTAATATAATAATTATTAAAATAATTATTATATAAAAAAATTAAATAATTTAATAATTATTTAATTTTAATATGATAATTTAATAACCTAATGGCTATTGAATTATCATATATATTAGAATCAAATATTAAAAAATATAAAGATGAAAAAAGTTTACAAGAAACAGGTATTGTTCTTTCAATGAGTGATGGTATTGCTAGATGTTATGGTTTAACTAAAATTCAAGCTGGTGAAATGGTTGAATTTAATAACGGTAATATAAAAGGAATGGCTTTAAATTTAGAACCTGATGTGGTGGGTGTTGTTGTTTTTAGTAATGATAGAGAAATCCAAGAAGGTAATTTCGTTAGAAGAACTGGATCTATTGTTAGTGTTCCTGTAGGTTCAGAAATATTAGGTCGTGTTGTTGATGCTTTAGGTCAACCTATTGATGGTAAAGGTCAAATTATTACTAATCAAATTAGTAGAGTAGAAATTAAAGCGCCAGGTATTATGCCTAGACAAAGTGTTAATGAGCCAGTACAAACAGGTTTAAAAGCTGTAGATAGTTTAATTCCTATTGGTAGAGGTCAAAGAGAGTTAATTATTGGTGATAGACAAACAGGTAAAACTTCAATTGCTATTGATACAATTATTAATCAAAGAGAACCTCATTTAAAAAAAGATGTAGATAATCAATTATATTGTATTTATGTTGGAGTAGGTCAAAAAAGATCAACTATTGCAGAATTAACTAAAACTTTAGAAGAAAAAAATGCTATGTTTTATTCAATTATTGTAGCTGCTACTGCATCTGATTCAGCACCTTTACAATTTTTAGCTCCTTATACTGGTTGTGCTTTAGGTGAATTTTTTAGAGATAATGGAAAACATGCTGTAATTTTTTATGATGATTTATCAAAACAAGCTGTTGCTTATAGACAAATGTCTTTATTATTAAGAAGACCTCCTGGTAGAGAAGCTTATCCTGGTGATGTTTTTTATTTACACTCTAGATTATTAGAAAGAGCTGCTAAAATGAATAAAAAAATTGGTGGTGGTTCATTAACTGCTTTACCTATTATTGAAACTCAAGCTGGTGATGTTTCTGCTTATATTCCTACAAATGTTATTTCTATTACTGATGGACAAATTTTCTTAGAAACTGAATTATTTAATCAAGGTCAAAGACCTGCAATTAGTGTTGGTTTATCTGTAAGCCGTGTTGGTTCTAATGCTCAAATTAAAGCTATGAAACAAATTGCTGGTACTATGAAATTAGAATTAGCTCAATTTAGAGAAGTACAAGCTTTTGCTCAATTTGGTTCAGATTTAGATGCAACTACTCAACAACAATTACATAGAGGGGTAAGATTAACTGAAATGTTAAAACAAGGTTTAAATATTCCTTTATCTGTTGAAGATCAAATTGTTATTATTTTTGTTGGTGTTAGAGGTTTTTTAGATAAAATAGCTGTTGATAAAATTGCTACTTTTGAAACTACTTGGTTAAATTTTATTAAAAACAATCATTCTGATATTTTAAATGAAATTTTAACAAAAAAAGAATTTTCTAAAGAATTAAATCAAAAATTAAATACTTTAGCTACTGATTTTACTAAAAATTTTTTAGCTAAAATTTAAGATAAATTATTAAAATTTTTTATAATTAATAAAAATTAAATTATTAATTATTTAAAATTTAATGTATTAATATAAAAATATTTAATAATTTAATAATCAAAAAAAAATTAAAATATTTTATTTTAGTATAATAATTTTAATAAATATTTAATAATTTTTTTATTTATTAAAATATATTTATTTTATTTTTGTTTATATTAAAAATTAAATTTAAATTTAAATAATATTATGTTAATATCAAATTATATAAATAATCAAATTACTTTTTTAGATGTTGCTGAACCTTGGCAATTAGGTTTTCAAGATCCTGCAACCCCAGTTATGGAAGGTATAATTAACTTTCATCACGATTTAATGTTTTTTTTAATCGTTGTAACTATTTTTGTTTGTTGGATGTTATTTAGAGTTATTACTCTTTTTGATGAAAAAAAAAATAAAATCCCTTCTACTGTTGTACATGGTGCAACTATTGAAATTATTTGGACTTCAGTACCCGCTTTAATTTTATTAACAGTAGCAGTACCTTCATTTGCTTTATTATATTCAATGGATGAAGTTATTGATCCTATTATAACTTTAAAAGTAATCGGAAGTCAATGGTATTGGAGTTATGAATATTCAGATAATTTAGAATTTTCTGATGAACCTTTAATTTTTGATAGCTATATGGTACAAGAAAATGATTTAGAAATAGGTCAATTCAGACTTTTAGAAGTAGATAATCGTGTAGTAGTTCCAACTAATAGTCATATTAGAGTATTAATTACAGCTTCAGATGTTTTACATTCATGGGCAATACCTTCTTTAGGTATTAAATTAGATGCTTGTCCAGGTCGTTTAAATCAAACTTCAATGTTTATTAAAAGAGAAGGTGTTTTTTATGGTCAATGTAGTGAAATTTGTGGAGTAAATCATGGATTTATGCCAATTGTTATTGAAGCAGTTTCATTGGAAGATTATTTAACATGGTTAAAAAATAAAATTAATTTTGATTTTAATGCTTAATTAAAAAATTTTATGTTTTTTAAAATAATAGGTACATTAATTATAATATTGTTATTATTTGCTGATATTAAAAATATTAAAAATAAAATACAACAATATTTAAAAAAATAATATATAAAAAGACCAATGCTCTTTTTTAAATTATCTTAATAAAATAGTAATTTTTAATTTAAAAAATTTTTAAATATTTAAAAATGAATTTTCAAAGTATAAATAATTGGTCAACTAGATGGCTTTTTTCAACAAATCATAAAGACATAGGTACTTTATATTTAATTTTTGGTGCTTTTTCAGGTGTAGTTGGTACTACATTATCTGTTTTAATTAGAATGGAATTAGCACAACCCGGTAATCAAATTTTTGCGGGTAATCATCATTTATATAATGTTGTGGTTACTGCACATGCATTTATTATGATTTTTTTTATGGTTATGCCTGTATTAATAGGTGGATTTGGTAATTGGTTTGTACCTTTAATGATTGGTGCACCTGATATGGCTTTTCCTCGTATGAATAATATAAGTTTTTGGTTATTACCACCATCATTATTATTATTAGTATCTTCAGCAATTGTTGAATCTGGAGCTGGTACTGGTTGGACAGTATATCCTCCTTTATCTAGTGTACAAGCACATTCAGGTCCATCTGTAGATTTAGCTATTTTTAGTTTACATTTATCAGGTATTTCTTCATTATTAGGTGCTATTAATTTTTTATCTACTATTTATAATATGAGAGCTCCAGGTTTAAGTTTTCATAGATTACCTTTATTTGTTTGGGCTATATTTATTACAGCTTTCTTATTATTATTAACTTTACCTGTATTAGCTGGTGCAATTACAATGTTATTAACAGATAGAAATTTAAATACATCTTTTTATGATCCTTCAGGAGGAGGTGATCCTGTATTATATCAACATTTATTTTGGTTTTTTGGTCACCCTGAAGTTTATGTATTAATTTTACCAGCTTTTGGTATTATTAGTCATATTACTGCAACTTATTCTAAAAAAAATGTATTTGGTTATTTAGGTATGGTTTATGCTATGTTATCTATAGGTTTATTAGGTTGTATTGTATGGGCTCACCATATGTTTACTGTAGGTTTAGATGTAGATACTAGAGCTTATTTTTCAGCAGCTACTATGATTATTGCTGTTCCAACAGGTATTAAAATTTTTAGTTGGTTAGCAACTATGTGGGGTGGTTCATTAAAATATGAAACTCCTATGTTATTTAATTTAGGTTTTTTATTTTTATTTGTTATTGGTGGAATAACAGGTGTTATTATGGCAAATTCTGGTTTAGATATAGCTATTCATGATACTTATTATATTGTAGCACATTTTCATTATGTATTATCTATGGGTGCTGTTTTTGGTATTTTTGCTGGATTTTATTATTGGATTGGTAAAATAACAGGACGTCAATATCCTGAAGTTTTAGGTCAAATACATTTTTGGTTATTTTTTATAGGTGTAAATTTAACTTTCTTTCCAATGCATTTTTTAGGTTTAGCTGGTATGCCTAGAAGAATTCCAGATTTTCCTGATGCTTATAGCGGTTGGAATGCTGTTTCTTCTTTTGGTTCATATATTTCTTTCTTTTCAGCTATTTTATTTTTTTATATAGTATATGTTACTTTAATAC
>JALBZD010000949.1:0-13063 GCA_038050675.1 Globisporangium cylindrosporum
TATTTTAGATAGCTTGTGAAAATAGTCTGGGTCCTAAAATACTCTGGGCCAGACTAAAACGAATAAAAAGGTGTTTTAAACAATTTCGTTATTAGTCTGGGCCAGACTAATTACACCTGTTACTGTACTAGCGGAAAATTATCCTTCAACTGCATACTTCTTCCAAGCATAGCGCTGCTTTAGCAACCAGAATTCAAAAGTTCAAAAAGCTTACAGACTCTCCAAGATTTGTCGTGTGCGCCACATCAAAACTGGACTCAGAAGTGGCCAACCAGCTTTCCTTTCTCCTCGCTCGCTCATACAAACGCCCAGTGAAAATCGCGCAAGCAAAGTGCAAGGTGCTCACTATCAGAAAAGCCCCCGCGCGCTGAAGACATACACATACCTGTGAGTGAGAGTGAGATGGCCGCTTCCACCGCCACGGCCGCGACCTCAAGCGACGCGACGACTGCACTGCCCGCAGCGGCGTCCTCGTCCCGATCGAGTCTCCTGCAGGCGCGCAGCGGGAACCTGCCGAAGAAAGCGATCTCGGCCTCCTCCTCTTCCTCCAGCTCCAGTACGAGCTGCTCGTTGAAAACCAACTCTTCCAGTTCGAATGGTTCAGGAAGCGCTTCGAATGTGAACGCAAACAGCAACACGGCGGTACGTAGCACTTTCCGTTGTATACGTGTTCTGCCATCATGGTGGTTGCTGTGGTTCATCTCGCGTGAAGAGAGACGTCTACCAGCATGATGCTGTGAACGTTGAGAATGCGGTCGAGGAATTTGCGAGAGAACACAGTGCTGAAGCGACACGACTCGAATTTTTGTTTTCTTGTTTGGACTATATGCTATGTGTGTCCGTGCTTAGCAACCGGACCGATTCATTCCAAACCGAAGCGCGATGAACATGGACCTCGCGCAGTGCCGGTCGCCGGGAACCGAGGCTGCGCAGGCGGCTGTCGCTGACACCTCGAGCGGGAGCACTGGCGACGACGAGGAGAAGCAAAATTACAAGAAGCGACTCGCGAGTGCGCTGCTGGGGAACGAAGAAGGCGAGCGCCACAAGATCCTCAAGTTCACTGCGAAACCCGCGACTCCAGCACCAGAGTCTTTCAAGTCGTCACTGTCGGCGCGATTCTCACACAATAAGACCAGCGCCATCCCTGCGGCGGCGGCGAAGAAGCTCAATAGATACGTGCCGTCGGCTCCTATCAAGGTGCTGGATGCCCCAGAGTTGATGAACGACTACTACTTGAACCTGCTCTCGTGGGGCTCAAACAACATTCTCGCAGTGGCGCTCGGTCAGTGCGTGTACCTGTGGAACGCGGAGAGCGGCGAGATTGACGAGTTGATGGCGTTGGAAGGCGACGACTACGTCAGCTCTGTCCAGTGGAGCGATGTTGGTGGCTCGTCCCATTTGGCGATTGGCACGAGTGAGTCCGTTGTCCAGTTGTGGGATGTTGCGGCGCAAAAGCAAGTGCGCTCGATGAACGGACACTCGTCCCGTGTTGGCGCGTTAGCGTGGAACAGCTACATTCTCTCATCGGGTTCCCGTGACAGCACGATCATCCACCACGACGTCCGCGCACGTTCACACCAGTTGTCGACGTTGACGAGCCACGAACAAGAAGTCTGTGGTCTCCAGTGGTCCCCCGACGGAACGACCCTCGCTTCAGGCGGTAACGACAATGCGCTGTGCCTGTGGAAGTCGTCGACGATTGGCAGCAGCAATAGCATTCAAAGCCCCGCGTACCGTCTCGAGCACCACACAGCTGCTGTGAAAGCGATCGCCTGGTGTCCGTGGGAGCGGAACCTGCTCGCAACCGGTGGCGGTACCGCCGATCGCACGATCAAGTTCTGGAACACGTCGAACGGCGCGCTGCTGAACTCGGTGGACACCGGATCGCAAGTATGCTCGCTGCTCTGGTCGAACACAGAGAAAGAGATCCTTTCCTCGCACGGTTACTCGCAGAATGAGCTCTGTCTTTGGAAGTACCCGAGCATGACCAAAGTGAAGGAGCTCACTGGTCACACTTCCCGTGTTCTGCACCTCGCAGCGTCGCCTGACGGATCGACTGTCGTGTCTGGCGCTGCCGACGAGACGCTGCGGTTCTGGAAAGTGTTCGGATCGAACCGCAAAGCTAGCAAGACCGGATCAACCGGTAGTGAATTGACGGGCTCACGGCTTTCGAACGTGATGAGCATCAGATAAATTGAAGACCCGTGACTCGCTGAGCCTCCTCTCTTCAGCACAGCCGAGTCATTTTGCACCGGATTCGGTGTCTTGAGCGACAGTGTGTCTTCCGCTGTGATCTGTCTCGAGATGAAGATGGAGGAGAGAATGAAGCAAGCGGATGCCGAGGAGAGATTGTGCTCAAGACGAAGATGGCGGCGATAAGATGAAGAAAGTTGAGTATAATTTTATGAAGAGAGAAGATATGTTTATGTACACCAAGATCGTTTTGATTGGCGATGGCAAAGTCTCGAGATCACGGCGACCGAAGAAGAAGGTATCGTATTTGCGTGTTCAGTGGTAGTTTCTGTGGAGATGCCAATCGCATGAGCCTCAGCAGTAAAAATAGAGCCGCAGGTTAGAATCGATACGTACGCTTGGAGATGTGGCTGACAGGAGCTCTATTCGAAATATAGATCAGCAAGCTTGCATTCCCCAAGCAGACCAGCTCCTCTCACTGCGTCCGCCATTGCTCTCTGCTCCAGCCAGTAAGATGTCGAAGAGCAGCGAGAAGCAAGGGGGGCCACCAGATTTGCTCATAGGGGCTGATGTGACACGGCAAGCGGAGTTGGTCGTCATGGAGTACCTCAAGAGCATGAAGTGCACGCAGACGTTGGACGCGATGATGCAGAGGTCAAAGACAAAAAGCTCTTCGGTCGTGGCGAGCGAGCTGTATGCTGCAGATCTGGACAGCAAGAAGAACTCCTCGCAAGCGTTCAAGTCGATTCTGGAGTACATGGTCAGCACCTCGGCCCGCTCTGTGTCTGACTCTGTTGTATCAGAGAGCGAAGAAGTCCCGATCGCCAAATCCAGCCGTCGAAGATCGTCCAGTGCGAGCTCCGACGTTGGTGAGATAACCTGGAGTAAAGACGACATCTCGAGACTAAAAAAGGCGATCAAGCAAACCATCAGTATCGAGGATAAGAACGAGCGGTGGAAGGAGATTGCAGTTCTGGTCGGGAACGGAAAGTCGAAGAAGCACTGCTACGTCAAGTACAAGGAGCTCAAGGAGGAGAAAAAGTCCGGGAACTCAAGGGGAATCTTGCCTTCCTTGTCGTCCAGCCGACGACGCTCATCCGAAGACGAATCTGGAAAAGCGATCACGAGTAGCCAAGGAGAATCGGAGAAAGTCAAGACAGTTGTGAAGAACGATGGCAGCGATGCTCCCGACAAGCAGCAGCCTTTCTTGAAGATGGCACACCGCAAAGAGTCAAGCCCATCACCATCGCTCAGTGATACGTCGCACTCGTCAATCACGAGTGAGCTACAGATGGAAGATGTTGAAGATTTCGATTCGGTGCAACCAGGAGCTTCGCAATCAAGTAGGCAGAGTGTGACCAACAGCAGTGGCGGTGGTGGTTCACAATTCGCTTCAACAGGAGAAAGTGCTCGCGCTGGAGGCAGCGGAGGTCGGGGCGGTCGAGCACCAACTACTGAAGAATCAACTTCACTCCAGGTTCTGCTCTTCTCAGACAAGAAGAAAGGGTTCAGTCTCCACTGGGACGAACAGGTACGATCATGCTGTGCAATTTCCTGCAGCACTGGCTGATTAAACCTCTCTGCAGCTCAAGCTGATCTCAGTGCGACCGACTTTCTTCCACGTCCAGGGATTTTTCTACACCAATGTAGCCAATCTGGGCTATGGACTCGTTCAGCACGAAGGTGGTCCGTGCGGTGTGCTGGCTGTCGTTCAAGCGTATGTGCTCCAGTTTCTGCTGGACAGTGCTTCGCGTAACTGGCAAAATGTGAGTAAACTGGCTGTGGATGCTTTATCGAACACATCCCATCCATGAGCTAATATGATGCCTTTCCACTTGCAATTATTGAAAACCATTCGCAGCCCGACAAAGCTCAGCAAGACCGTGCGTTGGTATTGGCGTTGACTCATATTCTACACCAGGCATCCGGAGGCCCACGATCGCCCTGCACTGTCGCGCTGAACGGGCGCGCTGACAGCCACAAATCCGGCTCAAAGCGCAAGTTTATGAGCAACATCGTTCTCCGCAGTACGTCAAACCAAGAAGAAACGCGAGCCCTGCTAACAGAGCACTTGCAGCAACTCACTGCGCCGAAAGGGAACGGACTCGTGCTGTTTGTCACCTCAGTGATCTTGTCGAAAGGCGTCGCGAAGACCAAGAGTGAAATGGACCACGTTGAGGGCATGACAGACGCCAACTCTGGCGGCAAGCTCATCGGAGACCACGACTACTGCACACAAGAGATGGTCAACCTGCTCCTCTGTGGACAGGCGTGTAGCAATGTGTTCAATGGGAGACAGCTGCTGGAAGGTTTCAGTGAAGAGGATCCAAACGCGGTAGTGCTGAAAGGCGTCTCCTCTCAGGCAACAGTGGGCTTCCTCTCGCTGTTCGAAGCCTACGAGTACATGGTCGTTGGCTCGCATCTGAAATCACCAAAGTTTAACATCTGGGTGATGTGTAGCGAGTCCCACTACTCGGTGCTTTTCGCGGAACCAAAGTTGCTCCAGGACCCAAATCTTGACGAGCGCCGCGAACTCGAACTGTTCTACTACGACGGGCTCGCGAACCAGGACGAAGTGATCCGCCTGAGCGTCGACGCGTTCGCGCTCGAAGAGAAGCCGAAGGTGAAGCATGATGACCTCGTTCCGCCGCTAAACCTCGTGATCCAGACCAAGTGGCCGCTCGCGACTATCGACTGGCACGACGTTGAGCCCTTGCTCTGAGTCAAAGAGACGAGAGAAAAAGAGAAGCAAAAAAGAGAGAGTTGGCTTGTTGCTCAGCTTACAACCTTCAAAGGAAGCCAGGGAGGGATTCGAAAGTCTATTTCTCCAAAGTTCCAAGTCGTCCATTGCGTGATTGCAATGTTCGACGCTTTCCAGCACGCATGTCAATCAAGCTCAAGCACGGGCGATATCATATAGAGAACGGCGGCTTAAAGCATGTCCACCACCACCACACATATTCATGATGACCACCTTCGCTTTTATTATTATTCCCCCGACTCACAATATTTCCATATTCGAAAGAACCCATTTTCACAAAAGTTCTTCGCTCCCTCTCACCTTTTTATCCAGTAATATACCTTTACGCACAATTTCAGCGAATCAGAATCTCTATGTGACGTGTGAGCAGATCAACCATGTTGAAGTCAGCATTTGTCTTTGCCTTTGCCAGCCAGTAAAACCCAAAAGACGTTCATTCGATTGATCTGGACAAATGAGTGAGTAGTTGGAGCTTTTTCGAGCGGTCATAGCCGTCATGCGAATGCTTGTTGACTAGAGAATAATGACGAGCTTGTGTCGCCTTTGAGAAGGCGGCGTTCGCTCAGAGAGAGAGCGGGATGGAGAACCAAGGAAGTGAAGAACAACAAGAAGGCCATTCTTCCATTTAATATCCATCCATCCAACGCTTCCAGGAGACCATCCAGTGTCTGTGTAAGCATCTGACTCTGTCGATCGAGTGCAGCCAGAAAGAATAGGACGGTCACCATCACCACCACCACTCACCAGCAGTGAAACACACGGGAAACCTCTGAGAGACATCACTGATTCTTCACTCACAACTCGATTTTCCACACAGGAAGCGTAGCGCTATTTCATCCCCATCGAGTGAGTACAACATCACCAATGGCTGACAAAGTAGACACAATGGCGCCTGTGATGTCCTCGGATCATGCGTCTGCGATCCAGGCGAGCGTGATCATCAAGTTTCGCAACCTGATCGTGGCATTGGCGATTGGCTACGGCATGATCTGCTTGCTCAGCACGCTGCTCGTGCTGTACATGCGGCACAACCGCAACGTCGCGTTCCGAGGGGACGCGAGCGCGGCGCGCAAGATCATCCTGCCGGCGTTCGAGCCGCTGCTCTGGCTCTTCTCGGCCGTGTCGTTCACGTTCAGCGCCTACTTCTGTGGGACGTTGCTCTTCGACGAGATCAAGGTCACGGCCTCCAAGGTTGAGACCGAGATCTACTACTCAGGACGGCTCTTTGTGATCATCGTCACAATGGTGTACATGTACCAGAAGAGCGTCACAACTCCGGCACTCCAGCGCACCGTGGCCATCTCGCTCGTGCTCTGTACGTATAACCTGCCGATCGTCTGGTACACGAGCACCAAGTGCTCGCCGGACATCGCGTACTACGTGCCGACATTCACGCGGATGCCCGTGCCGCTGCTATTCCTCTGGGCTTTCATCAACCCGCCGGCGAGGGCAAGCAAGCGCGCGGTCCGCGAGTACTGCGTGTTCGTGTTCATCTACTTTGCGCTCTTCGTGACCTACAGCGAGCTTTTCTGGCAGGCCAAAGTGGACGCGGGCTTCACAGCCACGTTCCTCAACATCTTCTGGGGCTCGCTCTGTCCGCTGGTGATCTGGCGTATCCTCAAGGCAGACACCGAGCACTGGCGCGGGCTTGGTCAGCGCGCGTGCATGCTCCAGATGCTCTTTAGGCAGAAGCACAATCTAGACGAGCGCATCTCGTCGCGCGGATTGCACGTGCTCATCGAGATGCACCGCAAGTACATCATCGACTTTGCGTACCTGGAGATCAAGCAGAAGATCGGCATTGGCTCGAGCGCTGCGGTGTTCAACGGGACCCTCAACTCGAAGACCCCCGTGGCGATCAAGGTGTACACGCCCACCGACATGGTCGATGAGGTCGTGGCCGAGTTCTCCCATGAAGCCGCGCTCTGTGGTGCACTCCACCACCCAAACATTGTCAAGTTCTATGGGATGTGCGTGTGTCCACCAACTATTTGCCTGGTATCGGAGCTCTGTCAGGGGAGTCTAGACGACATCACGCGCGCACTTGCTCGCCGTAAACACGACAGCAAGCGCCAGCAGCTCATCATCAATCTGCAGTACATGATCGACGCGACACGGGCGGTGGCGTACCTGCACAGCTTCTCACCGGCGTTCCTGCATCGCGATATAAAGCCTGCGAACTTCCTCGTGGACGCGCGCTGCGTCGTCAAGCTCACGGACTTTGGCGAGTCCCGCAGCATCCCCAAAGTGTGTCAACCTGGCAACAATTACAGCAACGATTACAGCACCATCAATAGCACTCGTAGCTCCATGGCTGGAGGTGAAAGAGGAGGAGCCGCCGAAGTCTGGTCGTCCATGCAGACACCCAGCATCCCCGAGAAGAACGCCATGACTGTGCGTGGCACAGCGGACTACATGGCCCCCGAGCTCATTCGCGGCCGAGCAGGGACCGCGCTCTACGGCGAGGCGGCTGATGTGTACAGCCTCTCGATCACGCTCTGGGATATCGTCCATCCGTACGATGAGAAGTACCCGGAGGCGAACGGCAACCACTTCAAGATCTTTGAGAGCGTGCTCGCAGGGAAGCGTCCTCCAATCAGCGACGTTTGTCATCCCGAGGTGAAGCGGATCTTGTGTGAAGCCTGGGAAGCGCAGCCAGACCGCCGACCGTCGGCGCAGTATATCTTGATGAGCCTCGAGACGCTCAAGCAGGAGCTCGTGAGCGAGGTCGCGGGAGTGCTTGCCGAGTCTGTTGAGAAGAAGGTCATGGTGACGAAGAAAGGCGCGGTGATGGAGAAGTCGATCAGCGGCCAGTTACTCATGCAACGGATGCTTGAGTTTGACTTTGTCGAGACGGTTGAAGAAGCCTGCCGCATGGGCAACGGGCTCATGAGCGCCGGTTTCCTGCACCACGTGCACCACCTCGAGCCGTTCGCAAAGACTACGGAGCTCTTTGTTTTTGATGAGTACATGCTTGAGTGTTTCAATGCGAATGCCAGTAATCTGCGTAAACTCTACCCGCCGATAGATGAGGGAACAGACACACACATTGCGCACGCAGCGTTGACCCAGTTCCCAAAGTACCTCCTCGGGGACTCCCACTTGAACACAGCGTCGACCACGGGCACGCTGATCGGCGAGCGAGGTCGTCTGTCGTCCACGTCGTCCTCGAAGGCGTCGATGCAGAGCCACTACGTGAAAGGCGCGGCGAAAGTGACAGAGGAGTGTCCGTGTCAGAAGCTCGGCCGAGGGCAGGGTGTCGTGCGCGCGCAGCGCAAGCGGTTCCGCCGCAACAAGAAATGGTACGCGATCGTGGAAGAGAGCATCTTGACTGAGAAGCTGCTCACAAACGAGTTCGACCACACGGGCGAGAGCACGTACGACTCGCCGATGAACACGAGCGACGTGGAAGCGGCGATCCTGCACGGCAGCGACGTTGACGACGATGGCGACGATGGCGACGAAGATCTCAGCATCGATCTGAACGATCAATGCGCGAATGGGGTCCTCAAGTCCAAGACTAGCGGTCCCTGGGCGATGTGAGAGTGTTAGTGAGTGAGTGAGTACGCCCTTCAAGTTGCTGTAGTTCTCCAAAGTGGATAGTCCCTTGTCTGTACATGCGTGGATGCTGCTTCGGCTCGAGCGGCAACCAGTTTCGAGAGAAAAAAAGGGAAGTATTGTGTATTTAGTCGACGATATAAAAAATCGTTATCATATCTCTCTTGCGTTTCATACTCGATCTTTCGCACAGGAGAAGAGCTGCCCACACACAAAGTTCATGAGCAACTGATGAGTCTATGACGAGTCTGCTTTAGCGTGTGGCAGAACTACACCCAGGTCAGGTTGGTGCAGGTTGGCGGAGCAACATTAGCAGCACCACAAGAAAGAAAACAGTGCACACAATGAGACCGCCAACATGCGAGCGAGCAGAACGACAAGCAAGGCTAGGGCTTGTTTGTGCCTTTCCTGATCTATCGAATACTATTTGCCATTCATCCATCTATCTATCCATCGACACGCTTTATCTTGACCGAAGAAAAACGATAGCGAGAAAGCAACAACAACAGCAGAATCCGGCGAAACGAAGAGTACACTGGGGCTGTTACGCAGAATGTAGCCATTCCAGTTTCGCAGGAATGATGGTCTTACGAGAAAATGCAACGTAGCTCCTCGTGTTTAGCCAATTAGAGCTTCTGAATCCTGTAAAAGCATCCAATCAGAGCGCAGAGTGAGGTATCTAGTCAGCGAAATGTGAAACGGGCGTCGTCATCGTCGAAAGAAAAAGAGCAACAGAACAAAAGGTTCCGTGGAAGGAATGGCTGAGAACGCTCGCTTTTTTTGAGGGGTCTCATCATCAGAAATCAGAAGGAAAAGATACCAAAAATCGCTCTTGGGTTGGGTTCAGCAAACTCCGTTGCGAGTTGTTTTCCACGCAATCCGATCTGAACTCTCCCAAAAACTGTGACTTCTCCATGATGATGACGACCTTTCGATCCTTCTCGATACATGCATTCCGATTCGATGCCTTGCTTCACTCGTGCAAGGCCTCGCCCTTGACTTGAAAAAATCAAGGTCCTCTAGTCCTTTTTCTCCAGCTCTTCACCCTGCAAGTTTCACACAGCGCGTTCTCGCACCGCGCTTCGAGTAGCCAAACGCGCTATTTTCTGCTCCTTTGTCCGTCCGTTCCACTTTTGGTTTTCAAGGTTCCAATCGTGAAACCAGTGCTCTGGAGCAGTTTCCCCCTTCGGTGATCAACATCAACACCTTGATCGGCTTTCCGGCTCTTGAACCTGAACCTTGTGAGGTTTCGCTGAAAGAACTTTCGGCCGCTCGAGAATACGCGACAGGCGAGAAATCCACGTACATAAGCGCGAGTGGAAAGCGGTTGCAGTACCCACCCAGAACACACCCCGGGGGCGGACCGTGCTCGTTCGAGGTCAGCCAGTTCCAACTATCTCTGCTGAGATACAGAGCTCATTTCCATTGTTGACCTGCGAGAGGTACTCATGAACAGCTCCATGGCGATGAACGCGAGCGAGATCGTCAGCAACATCACCAGCTCCGTTGCCAATGCCACCGCCATCGCCGCAGAGGAAGCTGCGAAAAAAGCAGCGATCGCGGCCGCTACGAAACAAGCGGTCCTCGCGTACCTCACCCACAAGATCTACGTGCTGCAGCTGTTCCTGTTGGCTGGGTACGGCATCATGTTCTTCCTGTGCGTGTCGCTGATCATCTACATGCGCTACAACCGGAACGTCGCGCTCAAGGGCGATGCCAGCGCTGCGAGGAAGATCATCTTGCCCGCATTCGAGCCGCTGCTCTGGATCCTGGGCGTGACCACAGGGATCTACACGCTCTTCTTCTGCCTGGCACTAGAGTCCAATCTCTACACGTTCGGTATCTCCAAGCTCGCGACCGAGGTGTTCTACTCGGGGCGGCAGTTCGTGTTCGTCGTCGTTGTCGTGTTCATGCTCCAGAAGAGCGTGTCAATCCCCGCACTGCGCCGCACTGTACTGATCTCGCTCGTGCTCTCCACCTACACACTCCCGATAGTCTGGTATATGGTCGAGTACGGAGACCCGAATGACCTTTACTGGGTGCTCACGAGCTCAAGAGCGCTTCTTCTCTTGCTGTACACGTACGTGTTCATCTGGCCCCCAGGACGCGCCACGAAACGCACGCTCCGTGAGTACTGCGTGTTCACGTTCATCTACTACGCGCTATTGTTCACGTACAACGAGATGTTCCACCAGATGAAGAACGACCTAGGCTTCAGTCTCACGTACGCGAACCTGCTTTGCGGCTCGCTCTGTCCACTGGTCATCTGGCGCGTGCTTCAGTCTGACACCGAGCACTGGCGCGGCATGGGGCAGCGAGCCGTTGCACTCCAGTCACTCTTCAGACAAAAACACAACATCAACGAGCACATCTCGTCCCAGGGCCTCCATGTGCTCATTGAGATGCACCGCAAGTACATCATCGACTTTGCGTACCTGGAGCTCAAGCAGCGCATTGGGGTCGGCGCGAGCGCCATTGTGTTCAACGGGACGCTCCACTCCAACACCAAAGTCGCGATCAAGGTGTACACGCCCAGTGACTTCACGGAGGAGACGGTCGCCGAGTTCTCCCATGAAGCTGCGCTCTGTGGTGCTTTAAACCATCCAAACATCGTCAAGTTCTACGGCATGTGCGTGTGTCCACCTACGATCTGCCTTGTGTCAGAGCTCTGTCAGGGAAGCCTCGAGGACGTGTCATGCGCTGTGAGCCGGCGCCAGCACCACCCGAACCGCCAGCAGTTTCTCATCGACCTCGCGTACATGGTCGACGCGGCGAGGGCCGTGGCGTACATTCATAGCTTCTCGCCCGCGTTCGTGCACCGCGACATCAAACCTGCCAACTTCCTTGTGGACGCGGAGAACAACGTCAAGCTCACAGACTTTGGCGAGTCACGAAGCCTCCCACGCGATATCGTGGTACAGAACGCGACCACGAGCGCCACAGCCACGAACCGTACGTCGAGCTCCAACGAGAGCCAACAGCTACAGCAAAGTCAAGATCAGCAAGACCGTCCACTCTCACCATCGCCTTTCCAAGCCATGAACCCGCCAAAGTCCATCGCCGCACAAATGACCGTGCGTGGTACCGTCGACTACATGGCGCCGGAAATCATCAAAGGCAAGGCCGGACTCGCTCTCTACGGCGAGGCGGCTGACGTATACGCGCTGGCGATCACCATGTGGGACATCCTGCACCCGGGTTCGGAGAAGTTCCCTGAGCTCAAGAACAACCACCTGCAGATCTTTGAATTTGTTGTCGACGGCAAGCGGCCCGTGCTCTCCATGGACATCCACGAGTCACTGCGCCAGGTGATCGAGAGCGCATGGCACCCGGACCCGCGGCTGCGTCCGTCGGCGCAGAACATCGTGAGCATCCTCGAGAGCATCCAGGAGGAAGTACAGGCCGCGTTTGCCTCCCAGCTGAGCTTTGAGATGAGTCCCGACCAGAGCAAGTACAACAACAACAGCAGCAACCTCGTTGCTGGGAATTCGAAGGCCAAGGCCTTCTCGTCGCCGATGGATCGCACGTTCAGTGGTATCCAGGCGATCGATCGCATGTGCGAGCTCCAGTTTGTCGCGTCTGTGGGCGAAGGCATCCGCATCGGCAACGCGCTCATGGACGCCGGCCTGGTGCACCACGTCAAGCACGCGCGCTGCTTCGAGTGCTCGGACGCGCTCTACTACTTTGACGACGACAACATCCAGCTCTGCCAGCCGTTCAACTTCAAGGCCGTGCCGGTGCTCGGTGGCAACGGTGCTGACGAACGCAGCGGCGCCACAGTCTCAACGACGATAACAAACAGCTACGTGGACAATAATGAGCGATCGGAGACCGTGACCGCGATCTCGACGTCGACGCGCCGCTCGCGCCACGCGACCCACACGCTTGTGTCGGACCAGCACAGCGACTCGCAGTCCCACTCGGGCGCACCGCTGCTGGAGAACGGCGGCATGTGTGCGTGCCGCAAGTTCGGCCAGCGGCTTGAGACCGCCAAGCACTCGCGCCGGCGCTTCCGCAGGAACCATAAGATCAAGGCGATCGCCGAGGAGAATGTGCTCACTGCCAAGCTGCTCACGAGCACCGCTGACGTGGACTTTGACGGCTTTGACGCCGTCACGGGCAACGTGGCGGCTGCATGAGTAGTAGTAGTAGGGGATGCAGTAAGTTTGGGAAGGATACGCTCAGAAGGAATGAGACGGTAGATGCGAGTAACAGGCGTGTGTGTGTATTTGTATTTGTATAAGTCTCGAAATCGGATACCCACCCCAGTGTTGTGAAATCGAATGCCATGTTTGCATTCAATACCTCAAAGTGGACCAATATACTTCTTCTGGCGCCAAGGCGACCAAGCTCTACGGTATTATGCACATGGCTGCAGCGACATCGAAAGCTATCACCACCTCTTCTGGCAATGCCAACACAGTATCAGACTTTGGCGACCCGTCCTCCAGCAATGGCGACCCGTACTCGACCGACCAATCACGTGGAACCAGACACTCTTCGGACTCGACCTCCCGCTCAAGCATAGATGGCAGCAACACAACCGCGGCG
>JALBZD010000095.1:0-66203 GCA_038050675.1 Globisporangium cylindrosporum
GAGACTCAAGGAACCAAGACCAAGCATCGGCTCACACCTCTGTGTGAGTTCCGTTTGCTTCGCGCTTCCTCAAGGGTCAGATCCACTCGGCACTTCGCTCTTGCGATAGCCGAGTTGGACTGAGCCCAGTTACATCAAGGGTCAGATCCACTCAGCTCTTCGCTCTTGCGATAGCCGAGTTGGACTGAGCCCTGTTACAAGGTCGACCAGCTTCTTCTCGACGCTTTCCGCGTTCAACTTGTATTGCGTACATGCTGGTCATTGCCTCCCAGGCGTAGCCTTCCTTTTGGTGCCTGATGCTCCATGTCGTGAATAAACAAGACGATTGACTGGCTATGGTTCTGTCAATGTATTTTTTCATCAACATTGTGTAGTTTATGAATGTGTGGTTCTCAACAAAAGAAATCGTACTTTAAAAAATAGTCGTCTATGATTGGTCTAACAGCAGTTGTAGCTCTTGAGTTGGTGTGAATCTCTACATAGGAAATACGGTAAGAGGCGGCCTCTGATTATTGCAGAAAATAAGGCGCAAATTGAATGAAAAGCACAATAACAACAGAGCATACAAATCCTCATACTATTCACTTTCGTCACAAAGGGGTATTTTGGCGCAGATTTGCGAAAAAACACTTTTTCCAAAACGCATTTTGAAAATGAAGAAAGTGAACAGTTTGCTTACACTGGCATTTCGGCGCAGATTTAAATACGGCACCTCCATAGTGAAACTAGCAAGGCTAATTGACTATGTTGAAAGGCGGATGAACCTTTCTGACACATCGGAGAGTCCCTACATTTCGATCCAGCTCGTGGATTTGATCCAGACAGAATGGAAGTGCACCTCAGCGACGAGCGCAGCGCCAGTAGTAGCGGCCGCGAGTCACTGATGGCGACGCTCAGCTCCTCATGGGATGCGACTGAGCCAATCGCCGTGCTGGAGGCGCAGAGCGCGTCCTCGATCGTCCACGGACTCACACTCTCGAGCCTGCCGCTGGTGCTCACGCGTCCGCCTGCTCCTGACCCAGAAGAGCAGCAGCAGGCGCCATGCGAGCTGGCGCTCGAGTGGAGCGCACAGCCGCTCTGCTGCCGCCAGTTCAAGCTGGAGATCGTCTGCTCGGCGCGTCACGTGGAGATCTTCGTCGAAGGTGTGCGCCGTAGCATGCTGGGCGAAGACGAGCAGGGCGAAGTATACCTGGGCACATTCCGTGGTGCCAGGCAGAGTGGGGCCGTTGTACCAGCGGCTGGAGCTCCGCAATACTTTTCTATCTCGGAAGAGTTCCTGCAGCGCAACGCCAAGCACAATATCCTCAAGGAGACGCAAAAGCTGCGCGTCAAGTTCGTGTCGCTCACAGGTGATAAGAACGCGCTCCATGTGCAGGAGTTCAAGTGCGCGTACGTCTCGTTGCAGCTCTACGAGCACCCACCACCAGCGCCTTCGACTGCTGTTGTAAGTACTCCAATGCAGATGACTTCGATTCAAGTCCCTGGGCACACAGACAGGTGAGCACGCCCAAGTGTGTATTGTATGGAACATAGAGTTGCTATCGTACTGATGGTTATGGTGATACAACAGCAGTAGTCAAGCCCAGCCTCATGCAGCAACGGCGCCACCGAATTTCGCAGCGCAGCTCGCAGGTCTCAGCATTATGAATGGTGGTGGAATTCCAGTCGCACCAACTCCTCCTGCCCCTGGTGCGTTCGGTGGAATCGACACGCAGGTGCTCATGCGAGGCTTCCAGCAGATGCTCGAGCGCGAGATAGAGACGAAGATCCTGAAAACGGTGGACGAGAAGCTCGCGAGGCTCTCGCAGCGACTGGTGTTCTCGGAGCAGCGGCTCTTTCAGCTGCACCAGCAGGTGAAGTCTGATGGCAGCGACGTGCAGGCGGCGCTGGCCCAGATCAAGCAGCAGTTTGTGGATCTCGAGAGCCACGTAAAGCAGCAGCTGAGCAGTGGCGCCGCCGTCGATCACAAGACACAAGACAAGGATGACGATGACGAAGAATAGAGCAAACCTGCGCCGTAAACAGCAGCGCGCCTTACTTGTATTTACTTGGTTGGACGTCGATGATGACCACTCTGGCTCCACGCACTCTGCTGCAGCCAGAGCATGCAGAGCACGTTGCGGAAGCGCGTGGTCTCAAAGAGCTCGTGGTACCTGTCGAAGGACTGTGAAGTGGGGAAAATGCGCTTAAAGTGACCGCGTCGGAGCTCTTCCTCCTCCATCTGCTTGACGATCTGCAGCTCCTCGTCGCTCAGTTCCAGTGGCATTCCTCTGCTGGTGGCGCTCTGTGGGTTTTGATAGTGGTTCTTCAGGAGGTCCTCGACGATTTGCTTCTTCCCAGCCTTCTTTTGCTGTTCTTTCTGTGGGGCTGCTGACATTGACGTATTACTACTATTACTTGCCTTGCGAAGCCGGTTCACGCCGTGAAGTCGCTCCTGCTTGTCCTTCTCCAGCTGCTGGACCGCGGACTGCGCGTCTTGGAACGGAACGCCGACCAGCTGGAACATATCGCTCACGAGAATCGTCTTGATGCGCTTGTCCATGGGCGACGAGCTACTCAGCGACGGGAACACGTTCACTTCGAGCAGCCAGGGCTTCATGTCTTCGCCCTCGAGCAGGATGTCAAAGCCGTAGAGCTCGAAGCCGTTCTGAGCGCCACTGCTGTTGCTGTTCGCCATCATGAGGATCTTGGACTCGACTGCAAGCAGCGTCTTGATGATCAGATCTTCCAGTGTGACTTGGAAACCCGCCAGCTCTTTGCTTTTTCCCTGCTCGTTCAGGTACTTGTAGAGCATCTGGAGGCTCCACTTGCTGCTGCTGAACGCGCTCTCGTCGTCGTCGCCAGCGTCCTGGTTCTGCTGGAACGCAGCCGTGTTCTTCTTGTTGACGCTGTAATTTGTCAAGTGGCCGAACGGATTCTGCAGCGCACTCTTGGCGATCGAGTACTTCTCGGTGCAGAAGCGCACGAGGCCGTCGTTGAACAAGTAGATCCGCAGCGGATCGTACGATGTCACCAGCACGTAGATGCGCAGATCGAACTTGAGCTCGTTGATCAAAAACGGTTGGGTGACGTACTTCTGGGCGACGTAGGCTTTCTTCTTGGAAAGCTTCGGTGCTGGACAGGACGCTGCTGTGACGAGCTTGATGCCGCGTCCACAGGACAAATTGGGCGGCTTCAAGATCCACAAAACGTGCGGGTTCGCATGGAACTGCGCGATGAACTGCTTTTTGTCGTACTCGTTCGCAGTCAAGTACGTCTCTGGGATCACGCTCGAGTATGCCAGAGGATGTTTCTTGCGCATGCGCAGTAGATTGCTGCACAGTCGATCTTTGCGACCGAGCTCAAAGCTTCCAGGAAAGTGGTTCACCTTCTGGAACGATAGCAGAGCGGCAAACTCACTGGATTTCAAGTGACGCCCCCAAAAGATGTTCCAGTTAGTGGACGTAGTCGTTGATTTGCGGATGTTGGTGGCTTTGAACACGTGCGCGATCGCGTTGTACATGAACCGCTTCGTGACTGTGAACGTGACTCGCACGCCAGCGCTTAAGGCGTCCACTTCATGCACTATTGGGATACAACCAGCAAGAGGTTTGATAGAGGGAAGTCTAGCATTCAGCGCTTTTTGTAGTTCAAATCACATGAGATAAAATAATCAAGACCACCTACCTTCGTAGCCAGCGGGGCATTCTCGCACAAGCTGGATCGATGGCGGGTATGGGAAGAACATGAGTGTCTTCGCCGAGCTGTCGATCTTGGACACCAGCACGTAGAACACTTTCTTTTGGTCGTCGGTCTTCTCCGGTATGTCTCCATCTACAGCGACAGCGGTGCATGTAGCGCCATCAACAGCTTTCGCCATTTCAGTAGATGAGTAAGGGATACTTTCTCAAGAGACAACACACATAGCCTCTCCTTTGCGATGTCTTTCTCATCACTCTGAGGCGTGGCCCCCTCTCTATATGCGCTGGCAGACAAGAGTAACTGAGAATAAATAGATCGTGAAGCACTATAAACGCTTGTAGCTGGGCTGTGAACCCAGCGAACGCGTGAATAGCAAGCAGCAACAATCACTGCTTAGTGTATGTTGCTTCATTTGGCTGCTGACGCTTGGTAGACGAACCACCTTGTATCTGACTGAGCTCTTCGGATATTTTTGATTGGCATTGGAGTGATGGTCTTCAACTCTATTTCCATCCTGACCAATCAGCTGCCGCTATTTTTGCGCCATCCAGCCAATCACAGACGTTTGTTTGCAGAATGATGATAGCACGCCGTGGCTGAAGACACAATTTTGATCTTTGGCTCAGCGGTCGTGGACACGATTGCTACACTTGTAACATTCGTCCAAAGTACCCAAAGCTATAGCCCAGTCAGTCAGCACAGCGCTAGCACATCAACTTGCAGCAATAATGGAGATCGTGAGCAGCAAGCTCGAGATGAAGGGGCTCGTGGCCTCCATGCGCGTGGAGCGAAAGGATACGAGTCCCCGCCGATGGAACGCAGGCACGACATCGACGTCGAGTCGCTCGGACAGTGCTCAGAAGCAGGAATCACGCGTCCTTGGCAGCGGCAAGTCGCTGATCTCATTGAAGGCGTATTTCCGCAAGCTGCGCGTGTTTAAAGGCACCGTGAAGGCGCTGATCAACCTGCGGCGCTTTCCCGCGCTCACAAAAGCGGCAACGGGGATCGGAGTAGGTGCTGTAGGTCCGAAGCAGGACAGACACAGTCAAAGGCGGTATGTTAGAGATGCAACGCGCTTGGTAACTGATGTATGTGCGAATTATTCTCTGATCACCTGGTTGTTGGCGACATTTCTTGATCAGACCGACAGCAATGATCGCTCGAATATCCACGGACGACGACGCGCTCCAGGCTGTGCAATCGCAAGTCAAGAGCCTCGTTGAAGATGGGTACGTGACTGCCAAAGCAAACGACACGTTAGGCCACGAAGATGCTAATTTGTCCAGTTGAACGTGACATTGCCAGACACGTTATCACTGAGATCGATCATGGGCAGAGCGATAAAGTTACGTATCGTCTCCAGGGCGATCTCGAGCACTACACAGAGGTACGCGTGCTCCAATCTCCAGGGATCAAAGTACCCAGGATCTAATCCTATAGGATCTTGTCCCCTGTAGGACAACTTGCGGAAGCGCGCGGCGCTGGAGACCCATCCGCACATGATCGCTCTCACGCAGCGACTCTGGCTCAGCGCGGTGCAGGAAGACGAAGAGAACCTGAGCTTCCTCGAGTACGAGGCGTTCATGTTGCGCTTGCACCGCCTCATCCTCCCAGAGTTTGACCTGAACGGCTCGAAAGAGTTAATCCACGACGACTGGAACCGCGATGCGAATGGCGCAGACCACTTGGACTACCGCTTCTTCCACCTCTCCATGTTTGAGCTTGTCGGTATGTGCAAGAAGGTTCTCACCTATGCTACTCGTGATGCAGCCTTACTAACCCGAGGCTGCCTTTATCTATTGTAGATCTATGGACGGACACGGTCGACTCCGAGGATGTACGTTGACATGATCGATCGTTTTGCGTACACTAACTGAAAGCACACGCTGCAGGTTTGCTAACATTGGGCTATTATATCCAGTACATCTCGTTGCTCTACTGCATCGTGCACAGCCTCACGTTTGCCTGGAATGCCAAGTACATCCTCAAGCCCCTCGAAGGTACGTACTTGCTCACACTCTATCGCTCACTTGGCGTATGGTAGGTTGCCATGCTGACTAATCAACTCTTTGGTCTACGGGGTCTGTTAGACATATGTCCTGTCGACATCCTGGAGGAATCCAAGGCCGTCTCGATGGAAGAGATCTCAAAAGACTTGGAGGCAGAGGTGAATAGTGAGGCAGCACAAGTGTATCGCGATCGACTCAAGCTCCCAGAGGAACACCAAGGCGAAAGCGATAATGATAAAGATGCCAGTGGTTCGGGTGAAAATATGCAGCCTCTCTCCAAAGAGGAAGGGGTCACCGTGGTAGACGAAACCCCGAGTCTATTACCTGAAGCCCCTAGCAACAAAGTTGAAGGTGGTTTGGTCGATCCAGCTCCAGCGACGCACCCAGAACCCCAGGTGCCATCATTACCTCACCCAGTTGAATCAGAACTCAGCCGCAGCGCCGAAGCAACCCAGCGTGAGCCGAAGCGACCACGATCCTCCGATGCATCCATGCGTGCGTCTCCCTTCCACGCTTTATTGCAAGTGCTGGCCATTATAGCTAACTATCTCTACTTCCACAGACAAGAAATCGGTCTCGCGAGCGAGTTCATCTTCTGCTGAGAACGATCACAAACTCATGCGACTGGCGTCTGCTATCAGTCGACAACAGAAGCACCTGGGCATCGAGTCCGCGGCATTGAAAACGAGCGTCGTCTTTGGTGGGTACCCCCTCATTTTCAGGATGAGAGACCTTGTGTGAACATCTGTTGGTCTGGTGCTTACCTAATGTTGTTGCTTTTTCAGATCCATTCGCTGATTTTTACGCCAACAGCAACTCCTCTGGAGCAGGAAGATCCGACCACCTGAACGTCCAAGGGAGGCAGAGTTTCCAGGGGAATGCTCGGTCCCTGAAACGAGGATTCGTTTCGAGCTCATTTGGCGATAAAAATGGAGTCGTGTTAAGCATTGGGGCGACGGACGGCAGCGATTTCGTGAACATAGTCTCGCGCCCCAGCTTTGTCGTCAAACCATCGACGATCGCGAGCACGCTCAACCAGTCTTCAGCTGGCGCGGGTGTCAACTGGCGCGATTTCTACCAAGACACGAATGGTGGTGGTAGCGAGAACAGCAGTAGAGAGTTCGGAGTCTCGGGCCAGGAGGTCCTCCGAGGCAACAAGTTCGACTTTGGGAGGGTTGAGAAGCAGCAGACGCAACCAGCAGGAGCAGTATCGCCTCGTAAGAGCACGAGTGGTGTGTCTGGTGGTGGAAGTCTCAGCACATCCGAGCACCTAAGGATCAACCAGGCGTACACCGGCGCACAGCTGGAGAAGCGCGAGCAGCAGCAGCTCAACACCACACTCAAGGTCAACGAGCAGCGGGACGGTGTCTCGACATGTAAGTCGCTCGGCTACCTTCGACTTTCTGAATTCAACACGCATTGGCGGACTTGCGCTGATGAAGTTTTGCCTTTATTGATGACCAGTGAGCGGAGATCATCCGTCCTTTTCAGTGACTAGTACGCCCATCTCGCCGCGATCACGATCAGCAGCCTACAAGCGCCCGTCGTCTCAGTCACACTCTCATAGAACGAGTACCTTTGGTACTGCAGCTCAGTACGACTACACGCATCAGCGACTGGAGATGAACGGCACGAGAGTGAGCGACTCGCGCTCTGGAGTTCGTCCAGGAGGTCTGAGCGTTAATTCCATTGACAGTTCTAGCAACAACACCAACCATTTCGCCGATCATATCGGCACACCACCTCAGCAGTATCAGCAGCAGCTCTCGCCTCGGTCGCACCGCATCCACAGTCAGCAACAGCAACAGTCACGGACGAGCTCGTCACCACTGAAGCTGGTCGATGGACTGCAGGGTCTCACGATCACGTCTGCCCAGCCATTGGGATCCAGTAGTATCCCAGTGTCCTCGTCATCCACATCGCCAGCACCAGTGAGGTCGCCGCGCCGTTCAACCGATGGAGCTTCTTTGGTAGCGTTGAGCAGCTCCATAGTGAGCGCAGCGCTTGACCTGGACCCCTCTACAAACGCCTTCTCGTTGCCCAGTCCTAGAGCTGGACTTGGACTGACGAGTCTCCACAACAATGCCACCACCACCACCAGTACGGTGCCTCCTGGACGCCAACCGCCTTCGCCCCGCAAATCGAGCCATCGCCACAGCCACCAAGGAAGTGCCTCCTCGAGACGCTCGATGCTGGCCGATGGATCCAAGCGGATACAGCAGCAGCAGCAGTTTAGCGAAAGGATCGGCCAGATTTCAGTGCAAAGTGTACCCATTTCGCCTCAGAAGTAATAGATAGTAGTCGAATAGCAATCGTATCATGATGCTACTGGTGTCGTCGTTGCCATTACCATCATGGCTGCATTGTGGATGTGATGCGAGTACGAAGCGCTCTACGCAACCGCCTGCGTCAAGCTTGCGCTACGTGCCGCATTAGTAGTCTCCCTTTCGGCATGAAGTCCAGCCAGCCATGACCATCTGTTTGATGGGCATTGTGAGTCACAATCTGATCCTTTCACATCGCCTTTCCTTATTGGTTCAAAAATACATATTGTTAATCATGATCGGCTAAAATATCATTTTGACAGAGATTTTCTTGCACCTGACAAACTCATTTTTGAATTCGATCAACTCAAAACACAAAACAAGCAGCATGGGGACGCTGACTGGCGGCTTCTCCCCAGAACTGATGTCCACGACGGCATCGTCTTCCTCGCCCACGGAGAGCGCGGCCGAGCGCTGGTGGGACCGCCATTTCAGCGCGTTTGGCGAGCGCATCCCGTTCAAGTCGCTCTTCTTCCCGCTGCTGCTGCAGGTCTGCGACCAACAGAACGACAACCAGCAACAGAATGACAGTCAAGAGAGAGAGCAGCCACTCTCGCAGGACGAGCTGGCGGCGATCGTCAAGCACTGCGTGGCCGAGAACGCCTGGAAGCACGGCTTCGTCACCAAGCGAGACGTGCGTAGTGCTATATTATGTATTGAAGAGTGCTATAATAGTGTATTGAGCGGTGCTGACTATGTCTGTGTATGCGCGTCTTTGCGTGGTATAGTTTCTCTACTTTGTGGCGCGCTTTGGTCCATTGGAGCTCACGATCTCCAAGGTACAAATCTACACACAGCAGCTCTTTATCCATCACCTGTTGTAATACTAGCTTCCCAAATCGCACACTCATCATGCATGGTTGCGTCTATGATCTAAATGCCGTGCTTGGAACAAACAGGTGGTGAGCTGCTTCTGCGTGAACGGCGAGCTCGTGCCCTGGTTCCACGGCCTTCTCGGTCGCGCAGAGGCCGACCGTGTGCTGGCTTCTCATTCCAGTAGTAATCCCAGTTCTCCAACAGCCTCTGGTTCTGGCTCCAGTTCTGGTTCTGGTGGCGGCGACGGCACGTTCCTCGTCCGCTTCAGCGAGTCGCATCCGACCAAGTTCACGCTCTCGTACATCAAGATCCACACGGCCCCACCTTCTCACAGAGGCCGACGCGAGATGAAAAACTGTCTGATCGAGAACCTCGGCCTCTCTGCCCAGCACTCGGGAGGTGGAGGAAGAGGGAGCTACGTGCTCACGGACTCCAAGACGAGAGCGTACGCGTCGATCCTCTCATTCGTACAGCGGAGCGCTGGACGACTCAAGTATGGGGTACGTACGTCACGTTGGTCTTCCTAACACTGTCACGACGGAGATCATCATAACGTTGTTGTGGCTTGATTGTTCTCATGAGCAGGTTCCATCGGCGGTCGCAAAGCACTGCAACAGCGAACTTGCCGAGATCCGCGCGCTCCAGGACCAGCTGAGCAACTCGTACACGGCGTTCAGCGCCGAGACCTTTGAAATGTCGAGTGATTCATCATCGTCCATGGGAAGCCAGAAACTCGGTCGGTCGCTGCTCTTTGCACCACCATCGCCTACGATGATCAGCCCTAACAATCACAGTCACCACCTGCAGCAACAGCAGCTGAAGCAGCCCAGCAGCAGTACCGGAAGTAGCGCCAGCAGTGGGGACTGCTGTGCAGAGAGTTACTCTGGCTTCACGCTCGACACGCTTACGCCGCCGCTCTCGATCAAGACGAACCCAGCGGCGCTATCAGCCAGCAACAACAGCATCAGCAAGAGGCTTTCTCCCCATCAGCGAGTAGATCCAGAGAGCGACGACTACAGCGCCGTCGGTCATTTCTTCAACGCGCCTCCAGCGAGTAGCGCAAAGGAGAACAACCAGCAGAGCAACAATGCGCCATCATCTGGGTCTGCAATCGACACTGACAACGCAGACTATGGGAGCTTCGTGTCCTTTGCAGCGGGCTCCACTGCATCATTGGGATCCCCAGTTGCGATGAGACCGACTCGGCTGTTCTCACCATCAGGTAGAACTCAGCAAAGCCAGTCGGGCTTCATGGTGCTTTCGCCGTCAAGACGTCGTCATCAGGGCAGCAGCTCGCCGACTTTCGGCAAGCAACAACAACAACAACAGCAGCAGCAGGAGGACGCGTACGGGACGTTCGAGTCCTTCGCGTCAACGTTCGCAGCGGAATCTGAGGAGCTCGCGCGGCGAAATCACCAGGCGGTCTCGTTTTCCAAGAGCACCATGGCGACGCTATCCTCATCTTCGTTTGCTTCTACTGCTTCGTCTTCTGGCTTTTCTTCTTCTTCGATGAGGTGTGACGATCCGTACGGCGCGTTTACGAGTCTCTCCATCACAATGCCACCCACGAGCACCATCACCATCAACAAGAGCATCACCACCACAGTGAACCAAACCAGCAACACCAGCGATAGTAGGTGTGGTCCAGGGGACTACGGTAATTTCGCGTCACTCATGGAGACTTCAAGCGAGACTTTGGAGCAAGTTGTCGACAACAACAGCGACTTTGCGCTTGGTCCGCCACCACCACCACTTGCGTCTCAGTTTCAGCTCAGAGCTCAGTCTTCAGACGCGGGTGCATACGGGAGCTTTGCAGATCTGACTTTCTCTCCCCCCTTCTTGGGTGCAACACAAGAAGACGAGGGTCTCTACGGACAGTTCCAGCCAGAGCCCAAAGTCAAGCAACCGAGCCTTCTCGCACAAGCCCCAGCCAGCAGCGATGGCAAAGAACCTGCGCTACAACAACAGCAGCAAGAGGGACCTGTTCACGCGCACACTGCGGCTTGCTCGGCGCTCGAGGAACTCAACGCCGGCATGACGTGTTACCGGGAGAAGCAGCTGGACGCCGCGCTGCTGCGGTTCATCCACGCGCGCGAGGTCGCACGTGCGACGGACGACAAGGTCGTGGAAGCGCGCGCACTGGGCAACTTGGGCACTGTGTACCTCGACCAGAAGAACCCACAGCAGGCCGTGGTCTGCTACCAGCGGTGCCTTGACATCACGCGCAGCATCAAGGACACGAAGCGCGAGCGCACGATCCTCAACAACCTAGTGCTCGCGCTCATGGCGTCTGAGGAGTTCGAGCGCGCGCTCGCGTGCTGCCAGGTGCAGCTTGAGATGACGACCAACGAGATCAACCGGCGCAAGATCTTCTCGCGAATGAGTCTGCTGCGCGAAAAGGTGGCACGCGCGAGCAAGGAGCGCAGTGCCGCAGCTATTGCGTTTGGCGCGATGCGAAATCTGTGAGTGTAGATGATGGCTGAATGAGTGGGTGTATCTGTGTAGATCATAAAAAGCATTGGTTGTGAGTGTGTTTACCTGAAAGTTCTTTGTCTATTGTCTTTGTCTTTGTCTTTGTCTTTGTCTTTGTCTTTGTCTTTGTCTTTGTCTTTGTCTTTGTCTTTGTCTTTCTTGTTACATTTCCATGGACAGCACGGCGTCGTCGTGACCTGCTGGGTTCGCCGCCGTTGTTGTCGTTGATGAGGACGCGCCTGAGGTCGAGAGCGGCGCCAGCGTGCCCACGAACACCTCGTCGAGCGTCACTTTCTGACTGATCATCTCCGATACGCGACTGCTATTACCGCTACTGTTTGAATTGTCGTCGATGCTACTGTTTGCTGCGTGGGCATGCTCAGTGATGGCGTCAAACTCGTCCATCGCGAGCTCCAGTTCGAGAAACTGGCGCCAGTCGCTCAAGAACTCATCCCAGACGTCCTCGTTCCAGAAGACCTCGTCCGGATGGCAGCCGCCCATGACCGTACTCAGACCAGCGATCGCACTGCTGTTGCTGCCGTTGCTGTTGCTATTGTTACTAGTGCTGGAGTTTGGCTCGGATTGGTTCCGCCCAATTTTCTTCGTACTGGACGCAAAGCCAACGTGCAACAGCAACTCGACCGTCTCGGGGCTCTTGACGGTCTGCGTCGTCGTCGGCACGTACCCGATGCCGCGCACGATGCGCTGCACATTCGCTGAGAGCAGCGAGATCGCGTACATTCGGCAGCAGAGCGCGCAGATCTCTGGGTGCGAGTCCGACACGAACGAATAAAACGACGACACGTCCACGTAGTCACTCGTGGTGTCGGCGTCGAACGGGAACTGGTTCATCTTGTACGCGCTGAAGATCTCGTGGACCTTGTCGCTCGAAATCGGTCCAAGCACTGCTGGGTTGTTTGAGGCACTGTTCGCACCAGAGCTGTCTGCCGAAGAGTTCGTATTCATGCTTGCCGTATCTGGTGTTGAAGACCCAGGATGGCTCGGTCTTAATAATTCCCCACCAGCACTATTGTCGTGGAACCAGGTGGAAAAGTACTCTTGAAAGTATGCAGCGATGGTCTCCCACTGGAACGCCTCGCGGGTCTCCATGTTCAGCAAGCCATTGTCCAGGTGGAAGTTGAATACGTACGCGAGCACCATCACGGGCAAGTCGTAGTGCTGCCACGTGACGTTGATGCGCGCCTGCATCATCTGCGCCAAGGGCTCGTGGTGCGTGCCCACGAGGCCTGCGTACTGCTGGTTCATGCGTGCGAGCTGGTACATGATGTGCGCGAGTGTGAGACCGTGGGCGGCCACGAAGAAGTTGTTCTCATTGGTCGTAGTGGTCGATCTCGTACTATCACCAACACTGTCATTAGTGCCAGGGTGGGATCCTTTCAGTTTATGCTGAAACACCAGCACGTACGTCTCTTTGAGCGGCAGCAGGAGCGTGTTGAGCTCCTGCAGCGTCTTCCAGAGCTTGCCTTCGTCCGCAAACACGAGCTCCTTGAGTCTCTGCGGCGCGACGCTGGCCACTTCACCACCATTGTTACCATCACCGCCCCCACCACCTGACGAATCCGCCTCTGTACAGATCGCCGTCACCACGTCGCAGTACTTGAGCATCGCGCTGATGCAGTCGAGGAACGAGTACCAGTTGGCGCGGTTCGGCATCGGGATGCACGCGGCATCGTCCCCGCTCACGAGCTTGAGCACATTCTGCAGCGACGTGTTCGAGAAGTAGGACGCGATCTCAATCATCTGGCCCACTGCATCTCTGAACAACTCGTGCGTGAGCAGACTGCCTGCGAGGACGCTCAGCTGCCGCGTGAAGCAGGGCACGACGAGCAACGACTTGCGTTTCTCGGCGAAGCACACGCACCGCGCAGCGTTCAGCGCGATGATCGAGTCCGCGACGATACCCATGACGCAGATGTGGAGCTCCTCGAGCTTCTGCAGCACGTCCTCGATCTTGACCGCAAGCTGCGTCGAGCTGTACGCGTTCGCCTGCGTGCCCATGTCGATCACGCACACACACGCGGCGTCGCCGTTCGAGTTCACGAGCGTGAACGCTACGAGTTGCTGCAGATCGAGCGTGGACCAACAGTTGACGCTAAGCGTGAGTCCGCCTTTGATTGTCGAGTTGTGCATACCTTCTTTCACGCGGTCCAGCTGGACGCGTGCGAGACGGCCCGCGGTTTCCGACAGGAACCTCTGGTCCGTGATGCCACTGAGGTGGTTCAGAGTAGAATCGCTCGATCCTGAGGATGATACTGGCGTTGTTGCTGTTGCTGCTGAAGGATGGATGTATCGCATGAGCTCCTGGAACTCGGCGTTCTGGAACGCCTGGAACGGGAGACCCGCCGTCACCACGGTCTTGAGCAACTGGGTCTTCCACTTGTCCGCAGGCGACGACGTGCGAGCGCGCTTCACACTCAGAGACCCGCTACTGTTGCTGTTATTTCCATGGTGGGCACTACCAGTGATTGCATGTTGCTGATGAGCGCTGTTCTGGGTCTCAAAACCCGTTGTCCGCAGAGTGTGTTTGCCCAAAAGAGGTGCAGTGTTAGCGCTGCCTGCAGCTGGTGGGCCGTGGTTCAGTGCTGATGCTGTCGGAGCTGCTGCTGCTGGTGCACCAGAAGGTCCATGAGTCCCTGCATTTGTCGCGCTCATGCTATCGGCGCTTCGATGCAGACTCGTAGATGCACCACTGCTATTCCCAGAACCAGTTAGATCAATGTGGCTACTGGCATTCGGATTCTCATCGGCGACTTCTCCACCGTCAACTTCACTTGGACGCTTCTCCAGTTCCTGTTGTTGCTGATATTGATGATGTTGCTGTTCTCGTTCATGTAGCAATTGCTGTTGGCGTTGCTGTTCCTGCTGTTGCTGTTGCTGGTGACGGAGTTGGACATTGCGCTGGTACTCTGCATGCTGCTGACGAATCCGCTCTGCATGCGTCTGCTCCACACTGACGCCAGCAGCGCCGTCATGTTGTTGCTGTTGCTGTTGTTGCTGCTGCATAAGCCGAGCACCCTCAGCTACACCACCATTATCTCCAGTGGCGTTATGTTCGTCGTCCTCATGGTGTTGCTGCTGGTGGTGATGAGCCAGCGGGTCGTCCCCCGCGTCGGACTTCTTTTTGAGGTACCGGTCGAAACGCACGGCGTCACGCCGGCCGCAGATGTCCTTGACGCTCTCCACCACTTTGCGTGGACAGTTGGTGCACTTCTCCACGTGGCGCAGCATGTCGATCGACACGCCGCGCGTGGGCGGCACGTGCTCGGGTCCGTAGCGCGCGACGCAGTAGATGCAGAACGCGTGGTAGTGGTACCGGTTGCGCTTCTCGCCACGATGGAAATGCGCCCAGAGCGGGTGCACGGGCCGCCCAGTCTTTTTCATGTCGATCGCGTTCGCAGCGACACTCGCCGGGTCATGCACGGAGGACGAGGACGGCGAGTGCGAATGCGAGTGTGAGTGGGATGGAGACTCCGCGCCGTGGACCTCTTCGTCAATCTCCTCATCGTCACCGTTCGCCACTACGACAGAGATAGATGCAGTGGTGTCCATGTGCGCAGCAGCGGCGGCCGCGATCGTCGCGGGTGAAGACTGCGCAGCTTCGGCAGCAACGGAGGCGTCTGCGTTGGCCTCGTGATGGTCGTGGTCCTGGTGGTGGCTCAGCTCGCCGGGCACTTCCATGCTTGCTTTGCTTTGCTTTTTGCGCTTTTTCAAATTGGCTGTGAGATGTCAAGATTATTAATCTAGGTTATTATTGTTGAGTGTGCGCTTTTAAAATAAATATTTGACTAAAATGAGCGTTTTGGTCAAATGTTTGTAGGTTACGTTTAAGTTCAATAACCATACTAAAATATTCAAAAAGTAGTTTTAAAGTATTATTCCACTGAATATTTTTTCGCGAACGCTCTTTACTATGGAGCTCACTTGGTGTTTGTATGGAATGCATGGGTAAATTTGGTCGCGGAAATTGTGTGGGTTACGTTCAATAGTGAAATTGCTTTGGGGGGGAGGGGGGTTGGTTGGGTGAGTTCATATTGATCTGGCAAGAGTCCTGGTAGTCCTGGCCTAATGTACTCAGTGTCGGAGAACGTGCCGCATCTCACCGGTCACAAAGTCGGCTAGCGTCAGCAGCTTGTCTTGTCATGTTTGTACGTGAACACTTTGCGCGCCTCGAGCCTGCTCGTGGGCGTCCAGTCGACCTTCTCCTCCATATTCCATATGCACGCTCCGGGTCACGCAGACCTCCTTGCCCTTGAGATGAGGGCAGAGGCGCTTCTAGATCAGCCGCCGTATGAGCTCAGGTCGAACCGAAAGAGCTCGTACGTCTTGAGCGCATTCTCGCGCGTCAAGTAGGTCCCAATCGGGACCGTCTGCTCCTTGATGTTCGCGTTGCAAAGCCACTCTCATTTGCTCTACCGGTCTCGCTATCGATTTCTTAGAGACCCGGGACGCTCGCTTATCTGTCGAGCTCTAGCGAGCCGTAGAACTGCTGTGCTGGGTTGGCGTCTGCGGTTTCCATACTTGCGACGCGCTCACTCAAGCGCTGTTGGAATATCACGCCATAAACTGTTCTCATATGTGCATCTCACCTGGAGCTCTTGTTGCTACTCTGGCGTGCGCGCGACTTGCAGAGACTGGGCGGTCTCCTGGCAGAAGCCTGCTTCGTACCGTGCTGATGCGTGTTGAGTCAATGCTCGACCGTGAGGCAGTGCTGCTTGAAGCGGTCGATGCGCACGAGCTGCTGCGGAATCTTCCCTGGGGCGTCAGCTACGGTAGTAGGCAATGAAAGAGGAAGAGAAAGGGAGGAAGGTCATCGCTTGCGCGTTCCCAGCAGCAATGGACGGCGGTGCCTAGGGGTGAAGCAGCTTGAGCACGGCCAAGAACTCGCGCCGGAGCTGTTCACTTCGAGCCATGATTGATCTCTCCATATTCAGCGTGCATATGTTATACATCCAATATGTTTACTATACACCACCACTGGTTTCCAACATTTACATACTGCAATAGTAGAAAATATTAGAATTGCGTGATGCTAACGCTAGATAGAGGTTTTATCTTATGATAAAAAGGAAGTATACTAGTATAAAGAGGCATACATGATCTATAACGGTTTCAATATAAATATTGTAAATAACACTTGATATTTGTATATTTATTTCAAAATCAGTTTACAAGTGCAAATTAGGATTTACTTTGGAGTAGGTGCGGAACGTAAGTAGGTGCGGAACGTAAATAACCATCAAACACTCCACGTTTAGGGATAAATCACTGACCGAGATGTCCGATGAAATTGCTCGACGGGCTCAATCATCAATCAACCTGATCGCAACATACAAATGGCGAGCGTGCTCTTCGTGTGCCTGGGCAATATCTGCCGCAGCCCCGCAGGCGAGGCCGTCTTCCAGGCCATGATCGAGCAACAGGCTAAAGTGAGCGGCGTGGACGCGTCCGCGTTCCGCGTCGACTCGTGCGGCACGGGCGGCGGCAACTCTGGCTGGTACCAGCCCGGCGGCTGGGCGTACCACGAGGGCGAGAAGTCGGACTCGCGCATGACGAAAGAGGCGCGCAAGCGCGGCTACAACCTCACGTCGCGTGCGCGCAGCCTCGTGAAGAAGGATATCGAGGAGTTCGACTACATCATCTGCATGGAGGATAAGAACCGCAACGCCGTGCTCGAGGCTGCGGAGGCCTGGGGCGGCGACGAGTGCAAGCAGCTCGCCAAGCAAAAGGTATGATATATTCGAGTGGTGGGACTCATTGCTGGAGACTGGTGCCAACAAAGCTGACTGTGATGGTGATGGTGATGATGCCAAATGGTTGCTTGTGTATCCGAAATACGTGTGCAGGTGACGATGATGACGTCGTACTGCAGTAGCAAGTTTGAAAGCGTGACGCGCGTGCCGGACCCGTGGTACGAAGGCGGCTTCGACCACGTGCTCGACCTGCTCGAGGACGCCTGCGCGGGTCTCTACGAGAGCGTCATCAAGAACCGCTCGGCGTGAGAGAGAACTTTCCACCTTTTTTTGGCATCATGCTCATCAAAGCAGGCCAGCCACAGCCAGTTGTGTGTTCGTGTACCTCGCATAACGACAGTAACGATGGGAGCTGCTATCTTTCGGGTATGCCATGTGCAGGAAGGAGTATAACGCTATGCGCACAAGTTGTCACGAGTGCATTTGAGTTGTCATGGTAGTTTTCAACAAAAACGGATTTCCTTAAAAGTGTTTTCGATTTTGAAGGTCTTTGGAGGCACACACATCTATACGCTCTCTTAAAAAAAGGTAGCCTCTCGGGTGCGACCATATTTGCAAAAGTGGGTACAGCATTTTTAAAATACTTTGCTATTCAAAGCACCTTTTTTGGTTCAGAATTGTTTTTAATAGAATCCGTATGCGTACAAAATCTTGCCTAAATCAATTGAATCAAATAATGTCCCCTCTTGCTGACTCAAATATCCGACTCGGTTCGATAAAAACCCAAGGTGAACCGGTTCAGCGTGTATCAAAATGTCACGAGTGAACCGTATCTACAGACGGATCTTGAAGAGCTCTTCGTTCAGTCGTCAAGCTTCAATCTGCTGGTGAATAAGCAGGACAGCTGGCCTGGTGATAGACATGGAGCGCGACGCTTCTCTGGTGCGCTCAAGTCATGACCACGACCACCACCAGCAGCAGCAGTGGAGTGTGGATGCCGAGGCACCGCTGGACGGTGCAGCGGTACAAGATCAGCAGCTGTTGCGAGCCACTCGTGACACAACGCCGCAAGGCCATCATCACTGTCCTGGGAGTAGTGTTGAGACCTTGTTGCGACCAGAGAGCTGTCCCAGTGCTGCTAGAGCCAGAGTGATCGTCGCGCTCTTCCGCGATGGCTTTGTGTGTCGCCACTTGACAGAAGCGCGAGAGAGCGTCGAAGGGTTCGCGCAGCCCTACGACATGGATGGGAGGTAAGGCGACTGCTACTACAGTAGTCTGTTAGGGGCAAGTGTGCGTGTTATGGTAGATGGTGTGTATTCTTATACGCGGTTCATATGAGGGTTGACGGTGCGCTGGTGGTGCTTTGCGTGCAGGTACTTCTTAGGATGCATCGAGAGAGGGGTCGTGCCGGATGGACTCGTTGATATGGTACGAATCCATGTCCACACTGCATATCCTACAACTCTCGCAATCTCATACTTTCTACCTGACGACAGATTAGCGGAGCCTATCCCGATGACAGCGCGATCACAGCTGAGATCTGGGACTTCCGCGAGTCCTCCGCATTGTGTCCGGTATCCTTTGCAGCACTGCCTCGAGAATCACCAGTGAGAACACAGAGCAGAGGCTGCAAGGTCTTCAAGGTAGTGCTATTGAGGCCTCCCGAGTCCAGCAACAATTGCCGGCATCATCAAGTGGATGTGTTTGACCACTTCCCAGAGCTCAGTCCCGGAGAACTGGAGATCCTCGCTGGGGACGCCGAGCGACAGCTCCTAGAAGTTGGCATCCCCTCGACCTGGCACGAGTCAAGTTTGGATGCAGCAAAGGCTGAGGCAGATCTCAGCATACAAAGTGGTTGCTGGATCAATGCTGGGCCAGCACCAGATGCCCATGACCCGAGTGGAATCCTCACAAGCAACAGCTGCAGCGCGAGATTCAACCTGGTCTTAGATCAAGACGCATTCCCAACTCTCGCGCTCTCGTACCAGCACTCTGCCTCCGCAGCGCTACTCTCACCAACCGAGCCAAAGCTACAGGTGATCAACAAAGCCCAGCGGCAACAAGTCGCACGGCAGAAGAAGCGGGCAGTGCCAGGTATGCTTAGCAGACAACGACATATATTCACACAGCCCTGATCTTAATGGCTCAACCCCTTCCTTTTGTCATCATGTTGCGTTAACTTTTCAGGCAAAGGGAAGTTGAAAGCAGAAATTGAAAGTCTCAACCAGGTGCGTAATAACACAAAATCTACATGCACAACCTCCTGCTTTCTGATATTTACAATCGCGCCGCTGGATAGGGGAAAGTCCTCCCAGTCAACTCCGAAGTGCTGGAGAAAACACCCACGAAGCAGAGGAAAGAACCCGCAAACCCTCAGAAGAAGACCATCTCTCATCACTCACCCAAAAACACCGAAACCAGTTTCCCACCTGAGTCATCGCCGCCGCCGTCCCTCGCCGTCTCCGCAAAAGCCTCAACTCGCAAGAAACGAGTCAATGCCAGCAGCAGTGACTCGCCAATTCCGACCAGCAGTGATATCAAGAGTCCGGTCGACAAACTCTCACACTACGCATCGCTACCTCCGCTCCCAGCGACGCAGCATTTTCTGTCAAAGCTCAAAGGCAAGCGACAGCGGTCGAACTTTGAGGAGCTTCAGTATGGGATGCCCGTGCGGCTGACGATCAACCACATCGGCATCTTCTTCCACGCGGCGATGCGCTTTGAGCACCAGCACGCATTCTTCCTCCACGTCAGTACCAAATAGGCTCGCTTGAGCTCTCCAACTTATCCTAAATTTGTGCTATTGTGTCGAAGTCCAAACTCTTGATTTCTTGCCTGTGCTTGTAGACGAATGTGAAGCGGTTGATGCACCCAGACGAGCCAACCCAGCCACCATGCGATGTGGTACGAATTAAGATCTTGCAGACTTTGTCCTTGAGAGAGATGTCTCGTTTTCTTTTACCAGACTAACTTCTCGCTGGCTAAAATGGCAACTTAGAGTCCTGTTGGGAGCATGAACTACCTCGCTGAGCAGCTTGAAGGCGCCAGAAATCCGCTCGACGTCATTAAAGTCCCTAGGATCAACCAGACGGTGGATCCTGACGAGCAAAGCGACACGTGGGGTCCGGCAGGGTCAGCAAGCACTGTACCCTTTCTCAAGATCGTGAGCTCGGAAGTTGAGAGGCTCTCCCCACAAGCGTACCCGATCCAGCTCCCACCGCCACCATCACCAATGGAAAGTGACAGTGAATTGGTGAGCGGTGCTCCTTTGTATGCTCGGTGGTTAGCTTTGGCTGATCTCTGACACTTCTTGCTGGCGCTCGAGTGTGTTCTGGCACTCTCAACAACGATATCATGTAGGAGTAGCGAGCTAGCTGTGTGCAAATAACTACACTCAGTGACCAATTTCATTTATAAATAAATAAGCATACTCGGAAACTCCAGGACTGCCATGGCCACCCTCAGACCAAACTTCAACATACCATGACGCTCTTTTACGGCAGCTCTACACGTGCAGAGGTGGTGGATGGTACACATCTTTGTGAAGCCACGCAAACTGAAAGCTGAAATCCGCGCCTACAGTAGTCAGCGAAACCAACAAGCGATAGTCAGGTTCATAGACCACCTACGCGAATAATGATTTTGATTGCTTGCGTGTGTGTGCTGAGCAACTTACCAAAGTGGACGAGCGAGGTCTGCACAACATAGAAGAACCACATGAGGATCTTCGAGTGCACCATGACCCACTGGCGCTGCAGTACGAACGTCAGCTGCCGTGTCGTGTCGATCTGCAGCTTCCTCTTGAGCACGAGCGTTATCATCACCAACGACAGCAGCTCGAGGGCTGCGTACCCAAGCACGTTCAATATCATGTGGACCAGGTCCTGGTGATCCATCTGCGCCAGCTGCGGGTAGAACTCGCGGTTCTTCAGGTGCAGGACTGCAAACGCATGCAAACCTACGCAGCAGACAACAGAGTTTATTCAAGTTAGCTAAGTACCACATGCGAGCATATAAACCCTAGGAGTATAATCCTCACTGTAGATGACGGGGATGACCACTTCCGTGTACTCAACAAGGATAATAAACTCGGTCGTGAAGAGTAGCCGCGTGCACTTCTGCACAAACACGAGCCTCTCGGCGCTCGAGAAGACATTGATGCCTCTCTGCGATTGTAAAAACGGCGACGGTGGTGGCTCGGATTTTTTTTGGATCGGTGTCACGTTGGTTTGACTACTAGGAAACCACGACGTATCACCTGTGAATGATGACGATGCTGACGGTCCACTTGGGACAATACTATTCAACTTGTGGGCAGTGCGAAGATTCATCAGCACTTGCGGCGGCCCTACAAGCTGGGGGTTAGAAATTGCTGTGGTTGTTGGCCCCGACCCTGATGGTCGAATTGTTAGCGAGCGGGAGCTGAACTGCCGCAGCGACGAGTGGGTTCGCACTTTCGAGTCCTCGTCGATGATCAAGAGCGCGATCTCCAGACAGTTCTTGCCTCCGTAGATCTCGTGGCCCACCGGGATCTTGCCCATGAGTACGCGAACCTCTGCGACCAGTTTGTTCACATCGCAGATCGAGATCCACGCCTGCAGCAGGTCGAGTGCCATGACCACGAATGACGTTGAGAGCGAGCTGGCGTTCTGCATCGAGCAGGATACGTAGAGTGCGTTGAAGATCTCGATGTTGAAGACCACGATCTCGGGCTTCATGTCGTCTAGGTCCCCTAGAAACCGGCTGATCCAGTTCTCCGTCACAATCTTGATGATCGGCAGCAAGATCATGAAGCTCGACTGCATGCTGTGGTGCACGGACACCAGCCCAAAAATGTACGCGGGGTAGATGAGCGTGAGCGAGATCTGGCCCAGGAACACGATCAAAAAGTTCTTCATACTTGCGCGGGATTCGGGGCTCTCCTCGAACCTCCTGCCAGAGCAGATGAGAAAGAGCACGATCATGGACGACGCCCACGCCGGGGTACCGACCACCAAGCTGAATGGCAGTGGGAAACCGATCACGTGGGACATCGCGTACTGTGTACCGACCCCCGCGACGCTCGCGAGCGTAGTGATCGCCACCATTTGACGTACTCCGAGGCTCACGCTAGATACTGTGTGTTGGAATTGCTCGAGAATGGCGTACGAGATGAATGCGACGGTGAAGTAGTTGCGGCACCAATGCACATAGTTCGCGTCGGCGCCTTCCTCCGGCCGTGCAAGAGAGACGCTGTCGATCAGTGTCATGAGCACGAGGCAGGGTGCTGGTGTGAGCAAACACACGGCGATGACGCGGACCACGCTCGTGTGCTGCGCATAGTGCGCCAGGTCGTGCATGCGCTGGAAGGAGTACTGGCCCTGGAGCTCAACTTGCACCGCGAGCCACAAGTTCCACCCAGCCCTGAAGCGTCGCAAGATGAACTCCATGGGTATGAGTGCGTCTGAGTTCGCGTGGCAAATCGTCCGAGAAAGTGATGAAGGTCGCAGGCGATGCTGGCAGCGGAAACTGTTTTTTTCAGCCCACCAAACTAGCGTATTGTTAGATGCGGACGAGAGCGAACTGAAAGTTGGCCAGCCTATTTTCCGATTTCGCCCTACCCTACACCAAGCATCACGAACTGTTACGAACGCTATGCTTTTCACGAGCCCTTGGATCCCGATGGTCCTCCTGCGGTCGATCTTGCTGCAGTCCAGCGACTTAACGTGCGATAGCTCTCGATCTTTATGCTTGTCTAGTTCGTCTGCTTCTGCCTCAAGAAGGAAATTGCAGAAATGCTTGCCTCTTTCACCACTGCACCAAGCTGGAGCAACTACCACAAATGTTTGTAACCCTACTGATTAATAGTGAAGGTAGCCGGTTTTGGTACCGGTTTCTGTTTCAAGTATAAAATAATTCTGATTAAACACCACGGCTTTAATACAGACAAGTTGTAGGAGGCGATCTCAACCGACAAAGACCGGTGTATGTCAGTTGCGAACGTAAATATTCTGGAATACCGGTATTCCGGTATCTTTCTGTGCTGTGCAAACCGGTACTGGTGCTGAAAAGTATGCTTGTACATTCTATGGAGCCAACTACTGAGTTGCTGTTTGAGAGTAGCAGTGATCAGCCCTTATCTTGTTGTTTGTATTGGATACAATCTGTCCTAGTTGCTGCATAAAGGTCGCTGTGTTTTTTTTTCTCAGCCATGAAGAACGCAATTCCCAATCCACAGATTGGCCCAAAATCACGCGACTCATATGGAGCTCTTTCCAGAAGAAGACACCGACCAGCGCCACTTGTGGCGCATGGAGAAGCCGCCACCATCGCCGATCCGCGCGTACGCTCCTGGTCCAGAGGACGACGACGACTTTGTCACCGACAGCGATATCCAGAGCCACAAGCAGCACGACAATAGCAATAGCAGTAACAATAATGCAGAGCACACACACTACGCCACCACAGCACCAGCACCAGGAGGAGCAAATGCACCGACGGCTGTCAACTCGCAGCAGTCGCCACCTCCACTACCAGCTCTGAGCCGCCCGTGTGGGCCATTGTACCCGTCGCTGGGTCTTAGTAGGGAACATACGAGCAGCAGTAGCAGCAGAAGCGTCGACCAGAGAGAGATCCGATCGGAGTCGTCTCGACATGGCTACAGCGCCATTTCTGCAAATCCCGCTGGCACAATGCATCATGGAAATATAACCCGTACAAGTAGTAGCAGTGGCAGTGGCAGTGGCGGTGCTGGTGCTGGCGAACGACAGAGTGTGCTGACAAGACTGCTGTCGTCACCTTCGCTCCTGTCGCAGCCTCCGACGCGAGCGACTACCACACCGACGCAAGACTTTTGGCGCGCGGTAACTACTTCGGCCGCAGGATACGGCAGCAGCAGCAACAGTCAGGGCAGGCGGCACTCAATCCTGCGCTTTGGCTCGTCACGCCGACCCAAGAGCGAGCGCGGTATGAAGAAAAGCGCGTCCGTCGAGTTCAAACTGCACGAAGAAGCGCACCTCAAGCACTCGTCCAGTGACACGAAGTACTACAGCGGCAACATGCTCGGCCGCGAGATGCCACGGTATGTGCTTGCAGTTATGCCTTCATCTTTGTGTACATAAGCTTATATGTGTTGGTATTCCTAGTCTAATAGTTGTCCATTGCGTCCGTTGGCTTTCAGACGCTTGACCGAGGAAGAGAAAGAGGAGCTCTACCGCATCCGCCCTGATCTCGAGATTGGCCCCACGCCGTTCTTCAAGGAGCAGATGGAGGAGCTCAATCGGCGCAGCCAGAAGCGCGTGCTCTTCGCCATGTTCGGCGGCCTGATCTCCATCGTGCTGCTGTTGGTCTTCTACGCGCTGCTGGCCCGCGGCTGAGCCATTGCGTCCATCCATTCGCCAGAGAGAGAGAGAAAGAGAAAGAGCTCTTGGCGAATGAGAAGGAGGGGTGGGAGAGAGAGAGAGTATGCAGTACCCTGTTGTTTTCCTATAAAAGCGCTGCTCTCTCTCTCATGCTCTTTACTATTTACTATTGCCACCGATTTGTATATCAATAAGAAAGAACGACGAATGAAGACCACTGTAAACCAAATGGCATTTGCGTGACTGGCAATCAATGCTAACATGTTCGGTAACTGCTCACTGGAGAAAAGCCGTTTCTTTCTTAACCCCTCATCCCAAACTATAGACGAACGCCACGTGCGACTTGTCGACAGCCACCGACTAACGAACGGATAGATCGTACTGTTCATTCAGCTAAAACTGCTACTTCAGGATAGGAATTCTTTTGGAAAATGGCTTCAACTTGTGAATAATCAATGATCGCCGATTATCAGTGAATGTGGAAACATTCGACGGTTGATGACCGAGTCTTTAAGATGATGCGAGGCGATCGAGTCTTCTTCAGTTAGCCTTCTCCAAGTTTCATTCATTCTCTCTCATTTCCCGAGCAAGCTCCTGAAGAGCAGACTACATAAGAGAGAGAAAGCCTATGATCGAATCCAGGAACTCTACAAGGCAGACGGATCAGTGCGGGCCGCGGAAGCGCGCGTCAAGGAAGCGGTTGATGGCAAAGTTCGTGATTTTCTTAAATCATCAATGACAATTTACTCTCGGATTTGATTGCTATTGGCGTTCACGTCAGACCCACTCTCAGCTGAGGGGTCTTCTGGAGCAGTACAAGTATCGGATCTGCTTTGGTAACTTGCCAAGAGGCTCATATGATGAACTAGAGCCAGCAGATACATAAGTCACACCATCGATTCAAACACCACTGTCGCCACTACATACGAGCAACACGGATCCCAACGGTTTACTACTGAAGCTGTGCGTGCTTCTTCGTCGCTGTCACGTCAACTCGCTATACGTGCAACAGAGGGGAAAGCTGCGATACATGGGCTCACGGAGAGAGCACAGACGGTCCAGTGAAAAGAGTGCTTACCAACTTCTGCAAGACCCCTTAGTCAATTTGTCTGTCAATGGCCATCAATCAATCCATCCATCCAGGATCAAGGCAGTCACTTCAACATCACAGTTTGTGGCCCACACCAAATAGTATGCCACACTATATTCATCAAAATGACAGCTTTGAGTGGCATACACTAATTAGCGGCACACTGGCTGAAAAGCGACATTCACCGGCGCCATCAAAACAAAGCAAAGGGTTCATTGCATTCCCATTCCGCCTGTGATCGACGCACGCCTTGCTGCCATTGCCACCTTTTCTACGCAGACACAGTCACACACACACAGCCTACAGTCATCATGCGCCTCATCACTCACAACATGCTCATGTGCAACAAGAAGGGCGTCGTGAACGGCTTCCCGCTGCGCATCGAGGCGGAGCAGGTGGAGGTCGTGGCGGCCGAGTTCCAGGCCGAGTTCGTGCGCAAGATGCTGCTCAAGATCGACTGGAGCGCGTTCGTCGCCGGCGCCAAGAGCCTCAACGTCGCCGAGGGGCTTCCAGAACAGATCACAAGTGCAGATGTCGACGCCGCCGACGAAGAGCTGCTGCGCAAAGTGCACCACGCGCTGCTGGAGGTGCACGTGAAAAAGGGCAAGCTGATCTGTCCCGAGTCCGGCCGCGAGTTTCCGATCATCGACAGCATCCCTAACATGCTTCTGCGCGAAGATGAGGTGTAAAGAGCGGCAGAGAGAGAGCAGTTGATAATACTAGTGCGATACGATAGATAATGAAGCGAGTTTATATAGCACGAATCAACGTCGGCATACGAAATACATTGACAACGCTCACGACAGAATCGATTTGGGCTTCAAAAACATGGGTTATCTATATCGTTTGTCGCGTCCATCCATTTACCGACCCATTGCTTTCGCTTGTATACTTTCTTTGCCCGTTTGGAGGTGTTTAAATGACTAAATCTTGGGACTTTTTGAATCCTGGCTTCGCGTTGGAATCGTCAGTGCTACAATACCAACACAAAGCAGAAATGGAACCGTCAACATTGCATCAGTACCATGAGCGCCCAAATCGGCCCTAAAGAGAGAGAGTGAGATAGCAAACTTGACAGATTCCGCACCTGCTGTCGTCGTCGTCGTCGTCATCACGGCTCTTGCCGGGCTTTTCTAGCTGCGCGACCGCCTTGATCCACTGGATGCGCAGCTCAAAGTCCCCTTCTTTCTGATCCGCAATCGCGAAGCCAATCTACACACACACGACACGATGAGAAGTCAGGTTCCATCCTGCATTCAGATGCAAATTCGATACAAAGAAAACTCCAAATCGCCACATACACTTCTCAATTTCGATGGGTCAAGTGCGGTCTGGTCGTTGAATTTGTAGTATCCTTTCGATGTGAGCATGAAGTTGTTGAACGGCAGCTACAACAATCAACCAGACGAACAATAAAGCCATGTTAGCGAAGTGACCAAACAATGTTGACAGCACAAATAATACTGCTGAGCGTACCTCAATGTCGACCCACTTGTTCGCAGGCGTGCGAATGAAGCCCTGTCGTCACAAAACGACCAACATCACGCATCATATGAACAATACTATCCGCCATTAACTCATGTGATGGCCAGTGGTTCCTGGTTACGTACCATGTACAGATTGAGCGGATTCCAACTGTCCATCTGCGCGTTCATGCGGTACTCTCGACCGTCGGTCATGATGCGCATCGTGATGCCTTCGTAGCCGTGCAGGAGCAAACCCGTGGGCATGGTCGAGCGCACGGCGCAGTAGCCGCTTCGGATGATACCCGCCTCGGTCGGCTGGCACGCCATGCTCAGGCGACCGCTAAACACCGCTATTATCACAAAGACACAGAGAGAGGCGCGCAGAGGTTAAAATACACGTGCCGCGTACTCTATGAGTAACACAATACATACCTGACGGGACGTCATCCTCTTGGTTGACGCTCGTGATGATACCGCGCTTGTCCTCTGGATGGATCTCTTCGTCCGTCTTGCCGTAAAAGCCCCATTTGCACTCCGACAGACCTGCAATAGAGAAAACGCATCATTGCGCATGTGTGAGTGAGTTGATGCGTGGGCTATACATACAGGCCCAGCCAGTTGGCTGCTCCACAGAGGTAAACGATCTCCAAGACGGTCCAACCAAAGCAAACGAACCAACCTCCAATGGATCGATCGCTCGACGCGATCCAATCGCGCGTTGCGTTGCGGTCCGTGAACAGGAACACGTCCTTCTCCTGCTGCAGTTTGAGCTGCATCCCAAGCGCTGCTCCCAATGTACGATACAAAAGAAACAATTGCCATGAGCACCACGAGCAACAGGTCACGTCGTTCACTCTGTCTGCGATACAATAGCGCCGACCTCTAAAAGCAAGAGCGATAGAGGCAGCGCTCGCTCACACACTAAGAGCCGCACACGCACACAGGGCAGGGCACACAGAAAGAGAGCAGCTGTGCCTACGTACACTGCTTGGACGTGAGGATCACCGACTCCACGGACGCGATCGTCTTGCGCAGGAAGCTCATCGTCTCGCCATATACTGTTGCACCGATCCAGTTGCGTAACTGGGGCCATCATCACTCAGTTTCCTTCCCCACACTGAAAACCGCACTTAGCTGAGCTCTCTTTCAAACAATCGTACTTAAAGTAAGTGATACGAGCTCGTAAGTACGAATATGTTTGGGCAAAAAGGGGAACACATTCAAAAGCCTAATTGGCCACCGAGACAGATAGACACACAGACAGGAGAACGGAGTGCGATGAGTCTGCACCTGCCCAAGCACAACTGGGGCACGCGCGGCGTCGACGCGTACGAGAAGCTCGAATGCATTGGCGCAGGCACCTACGGGTACGTCTGCTTGTGTGTCTACGGCCGTTGCTCTGCTTTGATTAGGCGTTTGCTTGCTGGAGTGCGAACGTAGCAAGTCTGTGCAGCTAGCTGATCCATTGCGACTATGTGTCTGTGTGTTGATGTTGTGTGTTATATATGTGTGTATATGGATGGATGTGCAGGCAGGTGTACATGGCGAAGAACAAACAGACAGACGAAGTGGTCGCGATCAAGAAAATCCGGAGCTTGAACGAAGTCCAAGGCGTGAGTGGCTCGCTGTGTGTCTGTTCATGGTTCTTACTGAGTATTCGGTCAACACGGCCAAGCAGCTAACCATTTGCATACATCACTTGTTTGTATGCGTATGAGCGTAGCTCCCTGTGACGACGATCCGCGAGATCAAGGTACTCAAGTGCCTCAACCACCGCAACCTCGTGGAGCTCAAGGAGGTCGTGGTCTCGGCCGAGAACGACGACGATGATGGTGCGAATGACAGATATAGTACACTCACACCACGTATATGGTCTGTTCAGGAGTGTAAATAACTGATGTGGCTTTGTATGTGTGCTCCTATGTTAGCGGAGTTTACGGACAAAGAAGAAGCGCTCGACTACTGCCAGGGCTCGATCTACTTGGTGCTCGAGTACGTCGAGCACGACCTCACAGGACTGATCGACCGACAATATCCGTACGTTGATATTCTCTCTATGTTCATAACAAGGGTGGCGGTGCATTAATTACCCCATGGCTCACTCTATGGCTGTTTGAATGGGTGCTATACTGTGTGCAGGTTTTCGGATATCGAGATCAAGAGCATCATGCAGCAGCTGCTCGAAGTCATGCGCCACATGCACTCACTCGACATCATCCACAGGTACGACTCATTCAATATGTATCAGGGTCAGTAATGCAAATACCGACATGTCTGATTTAACACGTATGCTATTCTGGCGAGCAGAGACATCAAGTGCTCCAACTTACTGCTGACAAAGAAGCATTTACTGAAAGTAGCAGACTTTGGACTGGCGCGCTCAATTCGAGGCGATCAGTTGTTCACAAACAAAGTGGTGACGCTCTGGTACCGTCCGCCTGAACTCTTGCTTGGCGCCACGAGCTACGATGCGAGCATAGACATGTGGAGCATCGGGTGCGTTTTTGCGGAGCTGTACATTGGGCATCCGATCTTCCAGGGCAAGACGGAGCTGGAGCAGATTACAAAGATATTTGACATCTGCGGCACGCCGACGACCGAGACCTGGCCAGACTACAAATTCCTGCCGTTGAGCAGCAAATTTGTACCGGACAAGGCCAAGCAGAGCCAGCTGAGAAACTACCTGCTTCGTGAGACCAGTGCGCGTAAGCGAATCTTGCCAAAAGGAGCGATTGAACTGATCATGGCGCTCTTGGTGATGGACCCAGAGCAGCGATTGACTGCGGCCGACTGCCTCAACTCGACGTACTTCCAGTCTCGCCCGTACGCTCCTGCCGACCCAGAGAGCCTCCCACACATCCTGAACCTTCCGCCGTCCCACGAGTACCAGACCAAGAAGATCCGACGCGAGCAGGCAAAGCAGATCCTCAATGGCGCAAACAAGACCAGCAGCAACGGCAACAACAACAACAATGATGCTGCAGGTACTGGAGGTGATCGTGGCGGTGCTCGACCTGCGAGTCCGCTGCTGAACAACAGTAGCAACAAACACAACTCTGCGGAAGACGTGAACCTAAAAGATACTACAAAGGTGAAATCGGAGAAGAAGCGAGGCGACGCCACAGCAAGTGTGTCGATGGGCGAGTCGGCGAAGAAGAAGCGACGAGACTAGTAGACGCCGCAATTGCAATAAGTGCACATGAGCCCGTTCCGTCTCAAAGTCCACGATCGTGGAAGACTTGATGAGGTTTTTCGAGCTGTGGGTCGGAATTATGTGCGGAGTTTGATAGTTTAGTTCTTTATTCTCATTCTTAAATACACCGAATGCAAGTGATAATGTCTGCATCCTCTCCGTAGTGTGGTCTGGTTATCTGCAGTCGAGATCTGCTCTCAGTGCGTAAGGTAGCGGCTCTTTGAGTTGTTGTTGGATGAGCCGGTCTTTTGGAGCTGGAATGATTACCGATGTCACGGCAAATCAGTGAGTACGGTATGAACATGCACCGAGTCGCTAGAAGGCACAGCTTGCGTGCGTACCTGGAGAAGCAACGACGGGTTCTTGGTTTTCACGATACTGCTGACCTCCTGTACCAAAAGAAATACACACCATCACAGCAGCAAACACACAAGTCAATGTGAATGCTCGGCTGTAAATCAATAGCATCTCGACGCATTTCACGCACATGGAGTCGTGTCTGCAGCACTTGGAGGCGCGACTTCATTGAGTTGTAGCGGAAGCTGATGTGCTGTCGGATCGTGTCCTCCGACACCCGCATGAAGTCCACGGAGAGCAGCTCGACGAACTTGTACTCCATGTTCTGGATGAAATCCAGCCGCGCGCGTCCATCGGCTTGCATGAGGTATACTGCCAAGTGGTTGTGCGGCTCCTTGATGCAGTTGTTGAGCATGCGGATGAGCACATTCGCGTAGTCTGCAAAGTCGATCATGAGTTTTTGCTGATCCTGCATCGCTTGGAAGCCTTCGTGATCGCACGTGTGCGAGTAGAGGAAGAACAGATCGCTCTCGGTCGAGAGTTCCACTTTGACGGCGTGGACGTCCGCGTCGTCGCCGAGAATCAGGATCTTCACTTTAATCGCTTCGAGTGTGCCGACCTGCTGCGGCGTATTGTCTGCGTCCTATTCGGCCGACATTTGAATAACGGAATCAGTTAGCGATAAGCTTTACAAGTGCAGCTGTCTTCTACAAATCAGGCCTATGAACAAGCTCTTGATACCTGAATCCTCAGCTCGAACGGCGTCTCTCGGTCATAGATCACACGGAACCCGCCAGCTGCAAAGAACAGACAGTGTCATGAGATCACATGAAGACAGAGACACCCCACGCACATAGCTAATCACGACGAACGGAGTCACCAACTCACCTAGGCTTGGATCCATGTCGTCCCCTCCGATGGCTGGGACGTGCATGCCGCTGTCGTAGCCACTCGTTACATACTCGCCCTCACCGACACGGAACGATGCAACCGAACTCATTTGCTGATCTTGTTTGCCACTTGGATGATGGTTGGGAGAAGGGCTGGGAGACTCTCTCTTTGCGTGGGGCTTGAAAGTGATCCTCGTAGCCAATGCGCGCAATCCGTTTTCTGCCTTGCTCCCAAAAATGGATGATCCTGAAAAGGCGGATGCCACCATGAAGATGCCATGAGACTCCTCCAGCTCAGCGACCCAAGGAGATAATGCCCGTTCAGAATGCCATTCTATTTGAAGATATTCCGCGAACTTCAAAAAGCCATGGCTATAATTACCTTCACGATGGTGGTCCGTGGGTCTAATTTGACACGCATGAGATGGCTTCAGCGGGTGATGCATAGAGTGCGAAGGCGAGCTTGGTTGTGTCTGTCGTGGATGTGCACTTGCAGCGCGGCGTACAGGCAGACGACGAAGTCCAAACGCATAGCAGCAGCAAAGACTGAGAGAGCCAAGCTTGGTGAGTATGGCACCATACCAGGATGACTTTGGTAGTGGCAGCGACGGCGGCAATTTAAATGAAGAAGACGAAGAGCGTGACTGCGATGACATTGAAGACGATGATGGTGAAGGCGGTATCAACTTGGACAACTTTGACGAGAACAATGCGCGACCGCCGATATTCACGAGTCCACGATCGATTGAAGCATGCCGTATGCTGGGCGTCGAGCCAGAGGACCTCGTCAAACGATCAGTCAAGTATTTCTTCACGAGAAGCATCCACTCTTCGCAATCTGCAAACCCAAATGCGCATGCTGTGATAGACGACCCAGCGCTTGCAGAGAAGCGTGCTGTGCGGTACGAGAAGCATCGGCAGGTCCAATTGAGAAACGCCCGTGAACAACGCTACGAGCTCCTCGACGCTGGGCTCAATGGCGTGCGCGGCGGCATGTCTTTGCGCACGAGAAGTTTTTGCAAATCGCCCGTTCCCGCGAAGTTCTCGATGAGCAAGCACGATGCATCCACAAGCGGTGCACAGCGCGAGTTCACGGTCATCGAGCGCGAGAAAAAGGAACTCGAGCGCATGCAGCAGCGGCAGATGGTGGAGATGCAGCAAATGCTTGCGTTCGAACTCAAAATGGCCGAGATTCACCAAGAACGTGAGCGGAAAGAGCAACAGAAGAAGCGCCAAGAAGACCAGATCGCACGAGAGCGAACGCGGCGGCAGCGGGAAGCCGACGAGTTGAAGCGCCGACGAGAACTGGAGAAAGCTGAACAGCACAAGCTCGAGCTGGAGCTCGCGCGCAAAGAAGCTCAAGAGAAACAGGCGGAGGCGATGCGCAAAGTGCAGCGCGAGCGGCAAGAAGAGGAGCGGCGGCGGCGTGACGTCCAGCTCTCGGAGAGAGAGCGACAGAGCAAGCAGGAGGAAGCGCGCTTGCAAAGTGAGCTCTATCAACTTGCTCAAGTACGAGAGGTCGCGAAGAAAGAGCAAGAGATCGCGAGGCGAGACGAGCGACGACGACAGCAACTTGAGCACAAGAAACGACTGAAAGCCCTCGAGATCACGGAGAAGCAGCAGCGCAACAAAATGCGCATCACGAGCGTTCTGCAAGATAAGGAGCTGCTCAAAACCTTCCAGCTCCAGGAAGCGGAGCGTAAGCAGCAACTGAGCGAAGAGCGACGCAAGCAATTCGAAGAGGAGCGTCGACAGAAAGAAGAGGAGCTACGATATCAGGCGCAGCGCAAGAAAGAGGCGATCGACTTGGTGCAGCAGCAACTGCATTTCCGCGAACAAAAGCGCCGTGAGCGGCTTGTTCAGCAAGAGCGCGAAGCAGAGCGCAGGCTTCAGATGAAAGAGCGCGAGAAGCAAATGGAGCGTGAGCACCAAAAGCACGAAGAGCTCCGCCAGGAAGAAGAGCGACGCCGAACGTACGAGCGCATGGAGCAGCAGCTCAAACACAAGCAGGATATATACTTGAGCAAGGCCGAAGAGAAGTCCATGATCACCAAGATGATGCTGGAGCAAAAGCGCCAGTCCGTTCGATCTCGACTTCAAGAGGCGAAGCTGCGTGAGGAAGAGATTCAAGCTGCTCTTGCTCGAAAGCAAAAACAGGAGTCGTACAAGGTTGACCTCCTCAAGTCGAGAATCGAGAGCGACAACCAGCGAGCGGAAATGCTGAAGGAGCAGCGGCAGAATCTGATCCGTCGACGCCAGCAGATCAAACAAAGCGCGAGTCGCCAAAAGCAGGAAATCCTCGAAAGCTTCTACCGCATGAAAGTGACGAAGAAATTTGAGTTGCCGAAGCATCTTGTTGCGAGCTTGGTGACGAGACCGCGATCAGCATCAGTCCTTCAAACGCGATCTTTGACCGACAGCTCACCAGTGGATGCGCGGCATTCCAAGATATCAAAGCGTCCAGCGAGTGCAGTCAGGCAACATGGGTCTGGGTCGATGTGGAGACAGGGTCCTGATCGATCGCGACAGCATCGCAGCTACTCGGAGGCAGATGACGATGAATCCCCTGATGTGGGAAAGCCTCATGAAGATGAGCAGGCTGCTAACAACGGCAAACTTGAAGAAGCGATACTCCGGACTGAGATTGACGCGATGCGGAGAAAACACAACGAGGAGTTGCTTCAAGTTCTTGAAGAAGAGCACCACGCTGAAGAGCAGCGTGAACACCTTCTACGTCAAGCACGGGATCTGAGCGAAAAATCTCGAATGGAGAATATTTTCAGCAAGGAGCGTGCTCAAGCGAGCGAGCGAATTATGAAGATCACCCTGAAACACGAACATGCACTGGCGTCGCGGATAGATCAGCTCCAGGCTAGCTGATAGCTTGTAAATACACGAGAGCTCCTGTTGTTGATAAACACGGTCTTAAGTGCTCGGAAACACCGTTACGGCTCCATTTCTTCATCCCCGTCTCCGTAGTTCAGCTTGCGAATGATTTCATTCTCGCCAGCTGAGCCTTTCAAAGGTTGAGACTCTGCGCCACCACTGCTCATGAGTTCTTTCTCTTTCTTCTGGTTGGATCTTCGCACCGATTCGGCAGCCAAAGCAGTGAGTTCTTTCATCGAAATCTTCTTCAGCGACTGCACCAGATGATTCTCTTGCTCCAGCAGCTGTGCTGGGGTCAACGGACACAGCTCCACTTGTCGATCAGCAACGCCAACTTGTGTGCTTCCGGACTTGATATCATCTGTTGAAGCGGTCGCTGCCATGCGAATGTATTGATCTCGAGCTTGAAGCGCATTCGTATCCTTCACTTGAGAAAGCACTTGCTGAAGACGCAACACCATTGCTTGAAGCATTGCAGCATGCCGATTTGAAGACTCCAGCACAGGCGAGTTCTGATTCTCGCCAACTTCGTTGACGCCTCGCAGCTGAACGCGATCTCGGACCATTCTGATCAGTGCCTCGGTACCTTTGACAACCTCAGATAGATCAACATTCCCTCTTCGCCCGATAGCTCCTTGATTCGATCGAAGGCTTTCTGCAGTGAGGACTGGTTGCTTGTCGTTGTACTGAACAGCCGTGTCTAAGATGGACTGGATTCGGGCGTACGTCGGGCTCTTCAAAACATCGTCGATGCAAGTCCACGCAACCTCCAGGTTCTGTATCTTTGTCGATCGCTGGCTCTCTCCCACGTGCGAGTACAATTCACGATTCACAGTTATGTCCAGCCTGTTTTGCTCTTCGTAAACTTGTTGCTACAACCATGGATGAGTGCTGTCAGCACCTTGCTTCAATCAGTACGGCTACATGATTGCATCAGCCTACCTGGAGAATAGCGATCTGCTGAATTTTCTGGGTCAGAGTTGAAGCAAACGCGATCCATTCATCCTGCACGTGGATTCGCTCGATGCTCTGCTCCTTCAGCGAATAAGTCTTCATAGCTATTTTCGCCTGATCCGTCAAGAAAGCAGCACAATTGGTGAGAAAGACTTGAATGCCAACATCGCCCTTATCAGTGCCATACCTTGATCGCAATGAGCGCGTCAGATGTGGAGATGATGTCCAGCTTGGGCAATGCAGTAAACTTGTTTGCAGACGAATCTCGTTCGAGCGATGATTTGATCACTAAGGTCGATAATCTCCAAACGAGATCCACGACTCTGGACACGGCAAGACACAAATAAGCATTCGCACTCTTCGCGGGAGAACGGGAAGTAATATGCTCAAGCTACCTTGGTCCGCAGCCGGTGTTGATTCGTGACGCCTGGCTAGATCCAATGGGCAGATGGTTTTGCTTTTCGAGTTCATGCAGGATCGACTAAGATTGCCATACCACCGTTAGCGAAGTACTTACCATTGCGCGACACCCAGCATCTAACACACCTGGACGAGCTTCTTGAAGCTGGTTTTGTCTTGAGGAGTTGTGATCGGCCAGCAAAATCGGAATTCCTGTACCATGAACACAGAGAGAAAGCCCAACAGCGCGCAGCACAACAGACGAATCAGGCTTGATCCTCTTCCAAATCACTGCAAGTGCGCGACATCTCAACGTCATGTCTGTCTGTCTCCAGCACCTGTGCAGCCTGGGACTTCAACTTGAGCAGCAAGAAATGCAGCACACGAAAGAGCACTTTCTCGTTTGGGCGATCAAACATGTTTGGATGCACTTCCGTCTGCTGCGCAGTCGTGGCGCTTCCCCCGAGTCCTGCAGTGACTGCACCAGCAGCAGCTCCACCACTACCAGATGTAGCAGATGCAGATGTAAAGCCCAGCAGCTTTAGGTTCTGCACCATCATGACGTCTTTCTTCAGCATCATTTGCGCGCGCCTGCTGATCTTTTGATTTGTCTCCATCACCCCGCGCCTGATTGTTTGTTTGTTTGCTTTTGGCTCGATTTGAATTGGGCGGGCTTTCAAAAGCCAAACGGACACAGTACCGAATCCAATCTAAATAGAACTCCTTCAACGGAGAGAAACGAGAGTGATGGTCTTTAAGAGCTTTCCTTTCGTTTTGTTTCCTTTCTGAGAACAATACGCAAAGGGCAGCTTCAATTCGCAACTTTCCAACCCAGACAACAAGCAGATACGAGAGCGAGCAGAGCGCCACACACAAGAGAATCCGTGTGCAACGACGAACGACGAGCGACCCAACGACGAGCGGCGCGGAAGAAGGAGAAAAAAGCAGGGCAAGACGAAAGCAGCCCTATCAATAGCTGCATTATCTGTTTGCGTGCAACAATGCGAGCGCCGGCGGTGTCGATCGCAAGCTCTCTGTCATCATCATCGTCGTCGTCGTCGTCGTGCAGGAGTGAGGATGGTACAGTTCGTTTGACACATGTTTAGTTACTCGTGCGCATGTGATGCTGTTTGCGATGTTGCGCGTGAGTGCCGGGTTGTATTTGCTTCGAGCTGACGTATGTGTGTAACTTGTATATGATAGTGGAGATGTTCGATTCGGATGAAGGTGCCAGGAGACGCAAACGCACATGGGATGAAACAGAAAGCGAAAGCGATGACGACGCGAGCGACCCGAGAAAGTACAAACAGCTTCGCAAGGTAAGCATATATCAAGCCTGTATGTTGTGAGAAAGAGAAACTGGAATCCTCATCGATTATACTCTGTGTTATTGTCCGCAGGGTTTTGTGCACAGTAAGGAGTTCGCCCGAGTGGTTGCAATTGCAGTTGATGGGAAGGAAGCACTGAGCACGAGGATGGAGAACGCAATCAGCATGTGGCAGCATCTCAACGCCGTGGATTCAAATGTGGTATCTGGGATCATCGAAGAGAAGCCGCTCTTGATGTTCAAACTAGTGGATGCTCTGCTGTCAACCGCATACTTCCCGCTGCAGCAGTTCTATTTCATGACTCTATCCGGACTGCTGTATTTGCTGAATCGATCACGTGAAGCTTCAGCTGTAGCAGCACTGCAAAGCTTCATCAACTCGATCCAGCATTTTGATTCGAGCGTATCAAAGTTACTGCCACTTTACGAGTCTGTCGACTGGGTAAGCAAACATATTCCGTGTGCATTCAAAGGCGCAAGTATTCCACGAATTTCTAACTGACAACTGATTTTGGCAATCGTTTTTCTTTAGAGCGACCCAAAAATTGCCAGGAAACATGTAAACGAGCTGAACAAGCGCACGCACGTGTGCAAAACTTTTAAAGTTGTGAAGTGCTGGATCTCAGAAGAAGGAGCAAGCAACTTGGTACGTAAATTTTCTGTTGTTTATTTGTAACGAGAGACTCACCTTGAAAAAAAATTTCTGACATTTTCACGTTGCAAACTATCCGAATGCAGCGACGTGTTAAAATCGACAGCTGGGTTGACATTGGTGGCGGTACCTTGTCTTTCTATCGGAAGCATGACAGCGAGACGAGTGTGATCAATGTTCCATCAGGATGCATTGAGAAAATCGATCGAGATGAGCAAAACAGTTTGGTGTACATTTACACCAAGAGCAGCTTCCGAGCAGACGGCGCCTCTCTCTTTGTCTTCGAGCCCTCTCCTGTGGTAAGTTGTGGTAGTTCCTCTATTAGAGCTTGATTTTAGCGCTCACGGTTTGTGTGGTATGCAGGACTTTGATGCGTTATCAAGCACCCTCTCCGAGTTGTGTCTACTAGAACCGAGTGTTGCGTATGAGGTAAGTGCCAGTATGATCAGCAACCAACTTTGCATGGTATGATGACACTCACGTAGCTACTTTGTTGTCCAGGAACTGAAACGTCTGATTCCAGATCAGCTATTTGACCACAATTCACAGGAACAGCATCACGAAAACAGTGAGAGAATCCGACAATGTGATTTCCACGCGGTACTTTCAGACGACGAGACTCAGACTGAGCACTTAACGGAACATCTCACAAGCGACCTGCTTCGGTTTCTGGAAGACAGCATCGATGAAAGAAGCAAGCGAGTTCAAGACGAGTCAAACAGTGTGCACACAACGCTTGTCGACCATTTCAACAATGCCAGCGCCAGCTTGACGGTGGCATTTTCCAACATCAGCGGCTCCCACATCTCATGGGACCACGAACTCTCCAGGAGAGAGTTTTCCATTCAGTCTTCGTGTGATGCTCTTCAGCAACAGCGCTTTCTCAGTCTCCCACACTCAGAGCACGAAGCTGAAAAAGCGTTGCTGGAGTTTCGCCAGGAATGCAATACTCGCTATGAAGACTCGCTTGGATATGCGAAAGAGAGCATCGAAGCGACTGTTGAAGACGAATCAAGGGTATTTCGGATCGTTATATTGATCACAGTATCCGTCATAATTGTCCCCTGGACACTCTTCGTTGGGCTCTATTTATTCAACGTGCTGGTAATGATGCCAGAGTGGCTGCAGGCTGCAGTTGCTTTGCTGATGTGACTCCACACTTTTCCATTCGTAATGATGCACTCCAGCATAAGTTTTCCAATAGTTGTGTGTGCGTCCAGGAGTAGCGGTCAAGTATCTTCATAATTGCATCATGTCTGTTCAGTTTCGTCGTGCGTGACCTTTCGCTGAATCTGTTGTGTCTGCTCTTCTCCGAGTTTGCTCCATTGTAGCATTATTTCTTGGCGTCAGCAGCAATCATGGCAGGATGCACTATCGACCTGCGGGCCTTGGAAGAAGAGCTAAATAAACTGGGTATCACGATCGTGTCCGGGAACCAAGATACCGTCATCTCCATCAAGATCCGCGGCTTGGCAGGGAAGGCGCTCGTCCGCGGACTTCGCTTAGCAGACCAGCTTCTCCAAGAGAAAGTCAAAGGTGTGATCAAGTCATGTGCGGATCCGGCGACAAAGACGTTCACAGACCCAACGTTTGGGCCAACTTCGTCAGACCGTGGTGGAGCGGCTGCAATATGCAAGATGGGTCAGGTCGTTCCTTCGAATGGAGGATCTCAGCACCAGGTCAAAGTTCTCGGGTTGCTCAAGAGCGAGAAGATACGTTGGGAACGCCCTATGTACGCCGTGGACGATGAAGACGATGGGTACGTATTGAAGACCGAGGACGATGAACGCGTTCCCTAACATTTGACCGAATGCAGGTTTATCTCACATCTCTCTCTTCATTCTAGTGACGACGAAGGAAATCAGGAAGAAGATGAGCGAGGAAGTGCTTTCCTTGCGTCTGCTTCTGCTGATCGAGCGTTCGCTTTACAGGCAAAACTCTTCGCTGATGGCGCGTGCTCTGGAGATGTGATCCAAGGCAACCTCGGCGACTGCTGGTTTTTGAGTAAGCATGGTCAAGTGTAAATGCCGTATATCCTTGTGGCTTGGCTCGCTCCTCTAACAGCAAACGATGGGGATTGTTGTGCGAATTGCTAGGTGCTTTGAGTGTTGTTGCGACGCGGTCCGACTTGCTACATCAAACGTTTTGGAGAGGGGACAAGTACAAGGCAAACGGATTGTTCGTCTGTCGGTTTATGAAGGTACGACGGGATGCTTGCACCGCTACCTCTTGTCTCACAGTCGTCTCAGGTATTGGCACTAACACAGCGTATTTCTTCAGAACTTTGTCTGGAACTACGTGATCATCGACGACCGTCTGCCCGTGTTTGGCTTTTCAAAAACCAAGTCTGGCAAGCCATACTTTGCTCGATGTCGCGATCCAAATGAACTATGGTAGCGTGTAACAACCTCGTAGAAAACACTGTCACTCGTGCATGATAACTAACGAATTGGCTTGTGAGTGTGCTATAGGGTTGCGCTACTTGAAAAAGCGTACGCTAAACTCCACGGCAGCTACGAAGCACTCATCGGAGGCTTCATCGATGTCGCCTTGAATGACCTCACTGGAATGTGCTCGGAGCAAATGATCTTGAAAGAAGGGTATCCTGGGTTCGGAGAGAACCCCTTCAATCCCGCAAAGCCTGGAGAGCAGAAAGGAGACTCGTTTTGGCAAAAGCTGCTGAGGTACAAAGAGTCGGGAACGCTGATGGGCTGCTCGATTCAGCCTCCACCCACTGGGAACAAAAACGTCGCTGCAGAGTCAAGCGCTGGCAATGGGCTGTATTTCAAGCACGCGTATGCGTTGGTGGACGCTGCAAAGATCAAAACTGTCAAGAATGGATTTGTCGAGCTCGTCAAGCTGCGGAACCCGTGGGGTATGGGGGAGTGGGTACGTTGACAACAACCCATTTGTTTGGCTTACGATTTCTCCATGTATCTCTTACTTCTTATGCTCGCTTTCTGACAATAGACCGGTCCGTGGTCCGACAGCAGTGACGAGCGGGTCGAGAACCAGGACATCATTGAGCAGTTTTTCAAGATTCTCAAGCGCAAAGTCGGCGGAAATGCCAACAAGCGCTTCTTTCTCAGCATGAACGGGAAGGGCGAGCTCAAAGTTGACGAGATCGCTCAAGAAGAAGTGGTCGAAGTGAATGCAAACGACGGGACATTCTTCATGGCGTACGATGCGTGGATGCAGTACTTTACCCACTTCTTTGCTGGCATCGGTACGTTTTCGAGACATTTTTCTTGATTTTCTTAGCATCAAGTGGTAATTATTGTGTGAACATGATTGTTGCTGCGAGTGCAGACTTCCCAGATGAGTGGCATGGGAAACGAGTCGAAGGCTGCTGGAATGAAAGCAACTGTGGCGGGAACACGACGAGGACGACGTGGATCAACAATCCGCACTTTGAGCTCCAGCTCGAGAAGCGGTGCCACCTGTTTATCTCGTTGAGCCAAGAAGATCCTCGTGGGAAAGAAGACCTGAAAATCATTCCCATCGGGTTCCATATCTGCTCATTGAGCCAAACGGGAGACAAATCGAGCAAGTTCGAGATCAAAGAGCCTGCAGGGAAAGCTGACTCATACTACCGGATGTACAAGGAGAAAGATAAAGTGGAATTCAAGAAAGGAATTCGACCTGAGACTCTACCGCCCGCGGTCATCCCAGGGTCTGTCATTCTGAGTACTGATGATGACGGCACACCGCAACCCGCGTACACGTTCAAGCAAGCTGTATCGGTGAGTGCGGCACATGCTTCAAATTCATATTCTCACCGGAACGCTAACATAAATTGTTCAGGTTGATGTGACAATGGAGCCCGGTCGCTACTGTATTATTCCGAGCATGTACATGAGAACGGTAAGTCTTACCCAGCGCGTCCATATTTTCTGATGGATTACTGGAAGGTGGTGATCTGGTTATCTTTCGTTTGTTATCACAGGACAAAGACACTGGGAAAACGAACGTCGGGAGCTTTTGGCTGTCGGTGTACTCGGATAAACCTGCGTTCAACCTCGAAGGAGGAGAGAAGATCGTCGAGGAAGAGGAGGGAGATGAAGATCTGAACAACAACAACAACAACAATAACAACAGGGCGTCGTTCTCTGCTGCGAAGAATTCTCCTGCAAGCAGCCCCAGCAAGAGCTCCGGATCAGTTGTTCTATCTGACAGTGTTACAACAATGGAGAAGCGTCGAAAATTCGAGGATGCAAAAGAAGAGTTTCTGAGCCAAGCCAAACTGAAAAACATTGGACTCCGAGCAGTGAAACTCGAGTTCGCAAAGTCAACAGTGGTCAAGCGAGCAGATTGTCGCCGCAAGTTGATCTCGTTGGGCTTCAAGAGCGACGAGCTGAGCGACGAGAAGTTCAACATTCTCTTTAACGGCTTGGACGCTGCGAACAGTGGGAGTATCTACACCGACGAGATCCTTCGTCTCTTCGAGCATGAGATAGAGGAAGATCAGATGGCGTGCGAGATCCCAGAGATCGAAGATGACGATGTCCCGGAAAAACTTCATCAAGATGGTATCTTGGAGATCAACGTACATGGTGCTAAAGACCTGGTGACCCACTCCAAGCATCAAAGCAGCGCTTTCCGGAAAATGCAGCGGAAAGTACATTTCCCAGCAACCGCGTTCAACTCAAATGAAGCGTCTCGGCGTCGAAGGTTCGCAAAGGAGATTTGTGCGCAGAACGGTGCTTTGACGATCCAGCTCTTGCCATTTTTACGACGATCTGGCTTCCTGACTCCGGAAGACATTGTGGCATTGAAGAAGCAAGCGATATACGCTTCATCCCGTGAATCCAAGTTTCAATACCAGCAGCTTGGGTCTCCAGTTGAGGGTTTCTATGAGCTTCTTGAGAAAGCGTGCACTGTATATGATGGAAATCTGCGAGATGGTGATCGTGCTGGAGTTCAATTTGAGCACAATAGCCGCTCTCCGTATTCTGATAAACTCAAGGGATTCCGAGGTTCGTTTACTGGCAGCATTGGGTTCGGTAGCGACAAGCTGGAGATGTCCGCACCACCATCTGACTTGCATAAGTCCGATCGCATGAAAGTATTGGAGCACAAGAGGCGAGAGCGGTTAGCCAACTTGCAAAAGCAGAAGCAGTTGGCACTTGGTGACAAACAGAAGACCTCTGCGCTTCCCAGACTCATTGGCGGAAGGAAAAGCGGCTCGACGCACGTGAGTTGTATCGACTGCGGCGCTCGCATCTTGATTGGAGCGAGACGAGATCCGAGCACTGGAGGAGACAACTCAATCCTTTCGAACATGTGCGCAGGTTCGAACTGCATGAACTCGTTTTGCAAAGCGTGCTTTATGCTTCTCCCTGAAAAGAAGAAGTTCTGCGAAGACTGCTTCCAGCACGAGCTTATCCCGCTGGAATCGTTTGGCGAGCAATTGCGAGCGATCCTAATTGAGAAACTCGGGTCGTCAAGCGAGCAGCGGACACGTCTTGACGAAATCTTCCGGTCGTTCGACACAGATAACTCTGGTGCGCTAAGCGGCGAGGAATTTAGACAAGCGCTAGACAAACTCAACATCCAACCACTGTTGACGGATGAACAGAAGACCCATTTGCTGGCTCAGTTTGACACGAACAAGGACGGGGAGGTCAGTCAGAGTGAATTCAAGGACTGGATCCTGAAAGACCAGGTGTGGAGTCCATCGAAATCCAGCCATGCTCTCCAGCAAGGCAACTCGTTCAGCTCTACGGGTTCGAGGGGCGGCACCAAGGTCACAAGCGATATCCTAAATTCCACGATCACGCCAGTACTCGATGAAATCATCAGCACCGCTTTTGAGGCGTACAAGTTCAGCTCTTCGACAAATCACTGGCTACGTACACGGACCACGGCAAAGCCAAACACGTTGCGAGTGTCTCATGATGCAGCGGAAGCGACAAGGAACCACGTCACGAGCGAAACAGGCACCATCGTGTTCATGCGACTCATGAATCTGGCAATGTCGGATACGTTGGATGGTGGAGGGAGCTACAGCCCCACAGTTGCCGCCAAAGTGTTTGAGCATTTCGATTCGGACAAGAGCGGTAGGATAGACCAAGGCGAATTCACGGCTTTCGTCGAAGCGTTGGGTCTACATCTCGACAAACACGATACACGATTGCTGATGTGCCGAATGGAGACTATTGCGGACGATGGCTCAGTGGGGTTTACGAACTTCATGGCGTACGTGGAGGCGATCATGGTGAAAAGCAAACAGCAGTATGCGTCAACTTCCACCCTTCCAAGTGCTACCTCTCTGATTGATGCGATCATTCAAATGGATGTTCAAGCGACGAGCGATCAGCAGAAACGGGAGAGTCTGTGCAACATCCTACAGCAGCTGCAGTGGAACACGAGAAAAAGCGATGCTGTGTCGTTCTGCAAGCAAATCCGAGATGCGACAGGTCAGAGTCTGCAAGTGGAGCAACTCCAGGGCTTGGGGAATGCTGTCTTCTTCCGTGAACTACAACCAGGTGCGAACAACTTAGTGGTTGTGTCATCAGACGTGCAAGACCACAACGACGACAACCTCCTGGAGCTGAAAAGCAGTGGGGATGTACTCAAGTGCATTCTCTTTTCCGCCCGATCGACGGTCATTGCACAGTTGAAGGCATTCCATTTGTCGACGTTATGCGACAGCGTGAGTTCATTTCTGGAGCTGCAAAGCGGAGCGTCCAGCATCGAGAGCATCTGGAAACTCGTCTTTGGGTTAGAGAGCTCGGAGACGATCGATCAGCGAGACTTTCTCGATATTCTGTTTCGCGCCGGGTTTTCAGCTCCAGCGGATGGCTCTGGAAATGAAGCGAGCCCACTGCTTCGTCGTTTGTCGACAAAACTGCAGGTCGCACTGGCGTTGGACGCACTGCGGTCGAAAAGTGGCAAAGCCCAGGCGAACGACAACTGGCGCGGGTTTGTGACGTTCAGCCTGTTCACGATCTTGATGCGGTACACGAAAATCCAGGAGATTGAGGCAAGCTTCGACCAAGCACTCTTCAATTTTCTAAGACTGTGCCAAGGACATCAGCACTACCTAATCACCGTATCCTTGGATAAAAAAGACCTGGTGGTGCGAGTGAGAGAGCCGATTTTCAAGTTCCAGATGGACTTTGTGCTCAATGAAGACGAATATGCGCGCACAAACCTCCTTAGCCACCTGCCGATGACGACAATGGCAACGAATCATCACGACCAATCCGGTCACGATTCCAAAGAGACCCGCGAGCAAACGTTCTCGGCAAAACCAAACGCACTTGTGACCTCCACGTGCTTTCCTGAAGTGAATGAGGCAATGCTAGGCATGCTGACTCGGCTCCGCATCGCCGCGAACGCCAACACCACGACGAATGACCACCAGGGCATGATCCCGTTCCTGAAACTTGTCGAGAGTGACGGATTTGTCTCCACGCTTCGAGAGCTGTTAGCCCAGGCAAGCCTACCGTTCTTCTGGTCCGTGTCAGCTAAACTGCTAGAGTTCTCCATCGATGGGGACTACTTGGAACAGCTAAAGCGACCGAGTTTCCAGCACGTTGTAGCCGAAGCGCTTTCCAGAAAATCCTCTTCGTCACGCGCGCTCGCGTCATTACTGAAGCACACGAGCTCGTCGCTGCAAGTTCGATACGAAGTTGTCGGGAAGAACGCGGCGTTCCTCAGTTCGTGGGAAGACTTCCAATCCGTTCTCATTGGCCACCAAGACACCTACGCAGTTCTCGAAGTCTGCCCACAGGGAGATGTCTTTGCAACTGAGATCGACCGAACCGGCACGAGTGGCGCAGCGAAATGGGATTTTAAGAAGAAAATCATCTTGAAAGAGCCCGACTCGTGTGATTTACGAATCGATCGACCGGTGGTGTACACAGACACAGTCAAAGTTTCAGCGATCCCTGGTGGCCACGCTGCAAAACAGATCTCATTCGTGGTGGACGACAACAACGAACATGGTCACTTCGTAGTGCTGAGTGTGCGAAAAGCGCAGCCCTTCAGACGAAATGAGAAGCCGAGACTCTATTGTACTGCCTACGACCCGTTCACTTCCTGTGAGTACTCGGTGGAGGGGTATCCGGAGGACTGGGCTGTGGATTTCTTCACAACGAGCAGCAACCGCAACTTTGAGAAAGAGTGGCTCGACTTGCTCAAGCAGATGCGCCTTGGCGCCACCCTCACGCCGAAAGTCATTGTGAAAGTGTTCAACAAGCAAGTCAAGACTGAAAAACTGATCGGTGAATGCGAGATCTCCATCGGATCAGCGATCGCTCACGAAGGACATATCTTTGACGACTGGTTCGCGCTTCAGCACCCAATGGACAGCTTCAAGACAACTGGGTTCATCAATCTGTCGTTCCGCTTTGACGTTCAGAAGGCGAGTGAGATCTCGCTCGCTATGGTCGAGGGTGAAGCAGACGCGAAGAGGAGGCGGAGCAACTTTGTTCCGGTGGAGATCAGCAACAACTCTCTCACAGAGAGCAGCGAAACCAGAGTTGCAAAGCCCCCACCATTTGAAGATACCGAGAAGATCCAGATGGAGAACCGACTTCGAGAGCTGCAACAATCTCTCAATTCGACTGAAAACGCGAAACGAGACGCGGTGGAGCAAGTCAGAGTACTGAGATCACAATTGCAGCAGGTGTCCATGACGTCAAGCTCTGCAACCGAGGGTGATGTGATGAAGTGGAAGAAGAAACTGGATCAAGCTCTTCGAGAGCAGAGCACTCAGCAAGAAGAACATGAGCGGAGGTGAGTTGTCTTATCTATTATTCCGTACTACTTCCCACCATAACTCTATGGCTATTCTAACCCTTGCAATGTATATTGTGTATCTAGGGTGTCTGAGCTGCAGGTAGAGCTGAAGCGACTTGAAGAAACCGCGCAGCGAGAGCGAGAGGCGTTAAAACCCCAACCTATGGTTGCCTCCAACTTGAAGCAAGCCTCTCTCGGTGCGAACGCCTCGGCACACGATATTCTATCGGCAATGAAAGACATTTTGGTCAATCGCTGTCCTGAGCGACCTTACAACGGGCTGAAGAAAGCGCTTGCAGCAATCGCTGAGGTGCCAGGAAAGGTATACAAATGTTGTTTTGTTCGTGCATCTACTACATCAATCAGTTGTCGGACATGTTTGTGTGTGAAAAAACCAGGTTGCTTTTGCTGCATTCGGTGATGTGCTGAGTGACTTCGGTCTCGCTCTGTCAACAGAACATCGAAAGACGGTTTCAAGTATTCTGGACCCAGAGACGAGAGGACGAATCAACATCGAAGGTAGGCGGGCTTCGATCACGAAATGAGTACGACCCCAAAAACATTTGACGTGCTAACGACGTCTGTTCCTTCGATGCTGGAAGATTTCTTCATCAAGCTTTGCGGAGACGCAGATGCGTATACCAGTATTCCTCAAGGGAGATCGAGGCATCAGGAGTACCCAGTGGTGCCGACACCCCCACGATCCGAAGCAGGGTCCCCAGAACGACTGATGAGGGTGAGCAACGCTCACACTTTTGACAATGTAGGAGTACCTTTCTGACATATTATTTGGTGTGCCGGTCGCATAATTTGTATTCGCTACAGGAACCACCAACCGATCCACCTCTCAATCTCTCAGGCAATCCGATCCCGGCACCTTCACGTCCACCAAAGAAGATGAACTTGAAAGAGATGACAAAGTTCTTGCTCCTGAACCTCCCGGACGGCTGGGAAGCACGCTTCACAGAGAAAGGCAAGCCCTACTTTTGCAACCATTCGGAACGGTAAGCAACATTGTCATTATTCTTTGTTGAAGCATTTTTGCCGGAGTTGTTGCGGATACTGATTAGTTGATATTCTGGCTGTGTTTCATGGCAGATCGACGCAATGGAAACATCCAAAGCCCGAGATCGAAGCAATCTTCAAAGAATGGCTGCATGAAAACCCGGGTGTAAGCTTCATGTCGACGAGCTCAAGTAACCGTCGCCATGACAGATAAACAAGGTACACACACACTCCAATAGAATTCACACACTGCATTTACAATCAACATCCACTTCACTACTGCTTCCAGATTTCAACCATAGAACTAGTGGAGCTGTTTACATAGCGCGCATACTCAGCTTCATTTATTAATGCCGAGAGTATATCGCCAATTACCACTCACCCCAATCGTCTCGAGGTGCATCAGATGCATCATCGGATACAGAGGCATTCGTGTCCCAGGTTTCGCCAGCGGCAGCATTGAGGTTATCGATTGAGTTCGATATAGCGTCCGTGTCGCTGAATTCCTCACCCAGGACCGGCACAGGGTCACCCCAGATCACGTCAGGCTCTGCCTCAGAGTCCGTCATCTTCGTGTTCCCAGCCCGAAGCACAGCAATTTCGGTTCGCAGTAGATCGATGTCCTTTTGAGACGTCAGCGACGCAGCTTCGTACCCTGCATCATAGGACCGCTCCACTTCATCCTGAATCTGAAGCAGCTGGGCTTCCAGCTCGGATTTTCCCACAACAACTCCCTTTTGGAACGCTTCAGCGATCTTGGAGTCCGCTTCAACCAGCTGCTGCGTCAGCTTTTCAATATCGGCTCGGTTTTTCGCTTCAGCCTCTGTTGCACCCTTTGCGAAAGCAACACCAGCTTCTGCGACCAGAATATCTCGCTGCTTTTCCAGCTCGACGATTCTGCCAAGAAGCACCTGTGAATCAGCCCCAGCGGCGCCAGAACCACCTTGCTGTAGTTGCAGTTGGGTTTCCTTGAACGCCAAGAACTCGGCTTCCACCAGCTCTTTCGCCTTCTTCATCTTCAGCGCGCGAATCCGCCAGAGCTCAATCTCCTTCTTGGCTTCCTCAGACGTTTCTCCACCAGATGCTGGTGCCGAAGAATTCGGCGAGCCACTCTTCGCGTTCTGAGCCAAGAGCTGGTTGAATTTCTCCAACTGCGCGCTCAGAGTCACGATCTCTTCGTCTTTTGACAGCAACAGCGTTTCGACCACGATCTTTTCTGCAGACACAGTCTCCAGCGTCCGAGTCTTCAACGACAGCGCTTCTCTCAACTGCAGCACACTTGCGTCGCCCCCTTCTTCTTCCTGCTCGTCACCATCACCACTTCGTGCGAGCTGCATGCGTAATCGCTCAATTTCTTCGTCTGCCGCTTGGCGCATCGCAGCGATGATTGACTCGCTTTCCTGAATACCTGCGTCGTACCCAATAGCACGCGCGTCGTCAATCTGCATCGTCACTTCCGTCATCTTGGATTCGTACGAGTCGCACAGATTCTGGAACTGCATATCTTTCTCCTCAATGATTCGCTGTTTCTCTTCTTCACGCTGCGCTGCCAACGCGCCGAGTTTTTTCTGCAGCTCGACCGCTTTCTTCTTCCACGCGATCGCGGCGCGTTTGTCAGCTTCACGCGCTTCACGGACCAGTTGGGACTCGGGCTCCTCGATGCCATCCGAAGTCTCATTGTTAGTAGGCGCTGCTGGTTTGAGCTCCAGGTCAGCACCGTCGTCTTCAATATTAAGGTCGTCGTCGTAATCAAGCGCCTCAAGCTCCAGCGCTTTGGCGGCTTGCTGCTCTCTCTGGAGCTGCTTGCGTTCCTCTTCGCGGCGCTTCTGCTCGTCTTCCTGGTGCTTGCGAAAGAAATACCTACACAAAAGACAATCCAACGCAATACAGATAGTCAATCAATTGGAGTTAGAACGCTGCTCATTCGTTCGGACTGTGCCAAGCATTGCGCACATTCGCACCTGGACCAGAACTCTTCGTAGCTCAGCTGCACGGGTACCATTTGTTCATGCAGGTCGCGCATCTCCTCTTCGGTCTCAAGCACCTTTTACGCCAGCCGTACACATATACACAACACCGCGTTGGTTCTCCATCGCTCTATCCATATTGCATGTACAGTAGCCAAAACGGCAAGGTGGGTGAAGCCACATATTCCTTCCTACCTTGGCGATCTCATCCGTGTGCGCGTCAATCTTGAAGCTGTCCACAAACACCTTGTAGTCGTCGATCTCCTCATACAGAATCTGCGCATCCGCACGTATAAACAGAGAAAGCGAGAGCGAGAGTGATCAGCGCCAGAGTCACATTCATGCCACGTGCAACGTAGCAGCACACTCTTCTTCAACCCTCCTTCAAACGCGACTCACCTCGTCCACGGGACCAGTGCGCGCCGTACCGAGCGCGTGCAGAAGCGTCACGGCCTCGTCCTGCACGGTGGCGACGATGGACTGCGCCTTCTCCTGCGCGGCGCTCACGTACTCGGACGCGTTGGCCGTCGCGCTCTTGGCCGCCTGCTCCAGGAGGCGCCACATTGTTTGTTCTCTGGCTGCGTGCTGCCACAGCTGACCCCTGAGACTCAGACTGACTGACTGAGTCTGAAATTTCAGTTCTCTCAAAACGCATATTTTTTTAGAAGGCATAACTTGAATAAATGCATATTTCTCAAACTAATACTTTTTTTTAATAATGTTTGGCTCGAACTCCCGCGATAATCCTCGTAGCTTCTTTCGTTTTCAGCTAGCTTGAGTTGTGCAAAATTCATAACTTTAAACCCAGAATGGTTCGGATTCTCCAGACAAAATCACACGTTTTATACCATGATAATTAGAATACACAAATTATCGACTTCGATCCCATCAGAGAAAGAAAACACCGGATTAGACGGACCAGAAATCTGATCATACACAAATCAATCAGAAAGTATCAGATTTTCCTAACATATTGTGCATAGTATTACAGTAATTATGTTAGGAGAGAGAGTGACAAAGCGCCCACGCCGCTACGAAGCACTTTATATCATAGAAGTTCAAGGCTCTATGATTCGGTTTAAGACCAAAAACCAGGTTCAGCGTAATAAACTGGTTCACTTTTTATAAACTTTGTTATTTTTTAATTGCGCAAGAAAATTATGGTACTGGACGTACCAATCGAAAAATAGCAGCTCATAGTTTGTACAGAATACATAACATAAGGATCGAGTGCAGTATTCTCGAATACTTTATAAATGATTTTAGAAAAAACTATTTTTCGCATACTGTGAGGTACCGTTTTCCCATCATTTTTTCAAAAAAGCAACGCTATATTTTTGGGTATTTTCAAAAATAAAGCATCACTTTCGAGTTTCCAACCAAAAACAAGTATAAATCTGATTGTAAGCGTGCCTTATTTTTGACCTACAACAATCCTTGCTGAGGATATTTTAGGATTTGGAACTTTTTTACGTATCAAATTAAAAAAAATTAGTATAACAAAATTGCGAAAAAATAATGCTAATTCGCATGCCCTTATTGTATTACCTGAAGTTGCACGTCCTCTTCCCACCCCCTAGCCATAACATCAACAAAAAGAAAACAGACCGAACAGATCCGAATGGGCAGCGTGGCCAAGTGGACGAAACACAGGCCTCAAAATTGTATGTCGTGATGTCACCTGCGTGTGTGAGCTCGAATTGCTTGCTTTCCATATCTTGCAGTTCTCGAACGTAGCGATGAATCTGTACCAGCTCCACTAGAGCTCTGTTGCTCGCACCATCGCTGGCTCGCTGAACGAGTTTATCGTCAATCTATAGTGATGCCACAAAACCTATTACATCTGCAATGCGACCCACGTCTCGGAGGCGATCGCGATGTTCGCGGCGCAACTCAACGTGTCGACCGCGCTGCTCGCGAGCTTCAGCGAACATCACGCCTTCTCAAATGTACATGAAAAGCGTCGTGGTCAATTCGTACTTTTCACAAAACAGCAAGCTGCCTGCTGGATTTCCACTGAAAAGTGGCACTTGTTGTGGCTCTCCGACCTGTAAACAAAACCACGCTCAGAACAAAAATCTTTTGCCAGTTCTCTCATGCGGAAACGATACGCGTTATGCGAATCCCACACATCGCAGGAAAGACGGTTCACTACACCAAGAGGAGGTAGAAATATGTAATACGGACTCTATACTCCTTTCAAGGTACTTCGTGGGATGGAAATGTCAAATTCAATTGTAACGACAGGAACTTTACTTCATCATCCTCTCTGCGATTTTGTCAAGAGCGCTGCAAGCAGCATACAGCCGACTGCGCTCCCTAAAAGCACATTTGAGAAGAGCATGCGTCTCGACCACTCGCGCTTGTACTTTGCAAACATATCGGGGTTCGCTCCAAATGGAGCTAGGTACGCAAGTTGCTCTTCGTCGGTCGTCGGAGGAGTTTGGTGGAGAGAGTTGCCGCACCACATGTCAACTTCGTGAGAGCTGTTGCAGTCATCGAGGAATCGGTATAGCGGCTGGACCTCGATCTCCTTCTCACCTTCCTCGGTGTCGCCTTCGGCCTTGTCTCTCTTGGCTTCCAGCGCCATGCTCTCGAGGAGCACTTCTTGGCAGCGACTCCAGATCGAGAGCGCAGCATCGTCGATGGAGCTCTGGGAGGTGGCATTCGCGACCGTCGTGGTAGTGTTGCCTCGCGTGAGCACCAGGAGGTCATCGCGACTCCCCTCGAGGCAGACTCGCAGCGTGCGCGTATCGCAGTAGAAATCGTTGAACTTGACAGCGAAGCCAAGCTCGAACGCTTCTCTCTTGTTCGTCTCGATAGTGCCGAGAATGTTCCCCACAATGAGCATGGCGACGCAGATGAAGCATCCGAGGTACAGCATCCGTCGGGCGACGCGAGCTTTCTCTGCACCAGGTAAGTAGACGACCCACAGCGCGATTATAGGCATGATCACGAGCATCGCTGTCCCCCAACCAGTATACACAGTCGCCGACCTGGGCTCAAATGTGTATTTGGAGTGCATTGTAGCCTTGTCGACGATGAACGGCACGACGATGTACCAGGCGACGGTCAGCAGCTCCATCGCCACCACAAGCACCACGCTGACGTAGGGCTCGCCAAAGGCTCCGATGAAGCTGTTGCGCGGAGATGGAGTGGAGTACCCGTACGGAGCATCTGTGACGGGGAGGCTGGAGCAGGCCATCGCAGTTCGAGGTTGATTTGGTGTATTGTGTCGAGGATTGAGGATTGAGGAATGAGGATAATCCGTCGGCCAGATCTTGCTGTGCTCTCTGCTCTTATACATACTAGTAGTCTCTAGTGAAGCCCTTGATCTGGGTGGTCTTGCTAGAATGAGGATACCACGTGTGGGTAAACTCACTCGCACACACCTCAAGATAGATCACCGTCTGTTTCAAAATGTTCGAACCAGGTGACCTGACATTTATTGGTTGTCACATATTAGTGCGCGAAAAGTGCGAATGTACCTACGATTGTGGGTATAGATGGGTGCATTTCAGATCGGATACTCCTTGGAAAATGATATGACGCTCACGAAACACTCGCTATTATAGCAAGAGATTCACAGACCAGTGTTGATGAAGCTACACTAGCAGGTGTCAACTCCAAGACTGGCAAAAGATGGGTGCACCTCCGCTATTCAAGAAAGATTGTGATTGTCCAGTCAGTAGACGCCTTTGTTGGAAATCGCCACCTCCGAAGTAAGACTAATCGAGGCCATGAGAAGCAGTTCCAAAATTCAGGCTCACAACAGGTTATGTAACTAATTTTTAAATATGCTATTTAACAAAACTGATAATTGTTTGTTATAGACTCTCAAGAGCGCTCCTTTCCTATCACCCAGACAACAGCACAGCACCAGCAACAAGATGCCGTTCAAGACGCCGAAATGGTGCGTTGTTGAGTCTGTCTACGTGCGGCCGTTTGAGCAACACTGCGCATCTGTACGCATGTGCTAACACTTGCTTCCTTTGCTACAGGGCTGCGACGCCGTCGCGCGCGAACCGACTCGCGAGCCTCAAGGTACTGAAGAGCGGCAAGCAGTTGGGCCAAGTGGCGTTGGGGGAGCGCGCATGCACAGTGCTGGGACGCCGAGAGGATATCTGCGACTACGAGATGCCGCACCCGTCAATCTCGCGACAGCACGCGGCACTCGTGCACGACAAGGAGGGGCACTTGAACGTGCTGGACCTGGGCTCGGCGCAGGGCACGTTCGTGAACGACAAGGAGATCGAGCCCGAGACGCCCATTGTCCTCAAAGGTATGGCAATGTGCATTTGTACCCAGTATTGCTGGCTCGCATAGCAGCTAGCTCGCCGATGACCTCGTATTAACGATGTGCATTCTGTTGGTTACCATTACTATATGTGTGTGTGTGATGGAATAGATGGCGACGAGATTCGGTTTGGCGCGAGCACAAGAGTGTACATTTTCAGGAATCCCAGCGTAGAGAAAGAGAATAAAGATGGTGATGACAAGAGTAAAGCGATTGACGTGGACGAAGAAGAACTCATGAAGCAACTGCCGACGAGCTTCGGCACCAAGCAGAAGAGCAGTGAGGACTCGGCGGCTGAGGCGAGAAAGAAGGTACGAGAAGGCGTGCGTTAGTTATGTTGGGATGCAAAAGAGAACTCCTCTCTAATGAGTTACGTTTCTTAATGTAGAGAGAAGCTGAGATTGCTGCGATGACAGCGCAGATGCTCGCAGCGCCAGCCAAGTTGGAGAAAGAAGAACCTGCTGAGCCAGATGTGAACGAAGAAGAGACTGCGAGCCACGCTAAGAAAGCAAAAAGCGGTGAGAAGCGCCAGAACGGTGAAAACCACGACGATGAAGACCAAGACGTCCCTGAAAGCGATTCGGACGAAGATGGTGACGACGCAAAAGACGACGTTGCGTCACGCTACAACATCCCAATGACCCACGAAGTGAGCCTATCGAGCCACGTGAAGGCGATCGCCTGCATGGCGGTCGACGCCCCCGGTGCTCGCGTCGCAACCGGATCCATGGATTACCATGCCAAGCTCTGGGATTTCGCGGGTATGGCACGTCATGTGCGCCCGTTCCGTGATATCGAAGTGGACGACGGCCACCCGGTCATCGCAGTGAGCTACAGTCCGTCTGGGGATCGCCTCCTCGCTGCGACGGGCTCCTCTCAGCCCAAGGTTCTCTCGCGTGAGGGTGTCGAAGAGCTCCAGTTCGCGAAGGGTGACATGTACGTCATGGATATGGCAAACACGAACGGCCACACTCACACAGTGACAGGTGGTGCGTGGAACCCAAAGCAACGCGATCAGATGATCACGAGTTCGCTGGATGGCACTGTGCGTATTTGGAGTCTTGGTGGGAAGCAGACATTCAAGAAGCTCATCAACACGACGGTGCTCAAGTTTAAGAGCAAGCGAGGGCGCCGCTGCGGAGTCACGACGTGCAGGTACAATCTTGATGGTACGCTGGTCGCTGGAGGTACGATGGACGGACAGATCCAGTGCTACGATCCTCGAAAGACCTACGCTGGTGCCTCACTCACGATCCGTGATGCGCATGCTGAAGGTACTGGCGACATGGGCATCTCAAGCATTCGATTCTCCCCTGATGGTCGAGTTGTTGCGTCTCGCTCGTGCTCGGATGATACCGTCAAAGTGTGGGATCTCCGCAAGACCAGTCAGCCTCTGAAGGTATTCATGGGCATTGAAGGTGTGTTTGGGACGTCGAACGTCGCGTTCAACTCGAATGGCACGTGTATCGCCGCAGGTACAAGCGTGCGACGTGGACAGAACCAGAGTGGCAAGATGCTCTTTTTGGATGTGCATACCCCCGGCCAAGCTGCGCCGATCGCGAGCATCGACATGAAAGAAGACGAGAGCGCCGTATGCGTCGAGTGGCATCATGGGATCAACCAGGTCTTTGTCGGCAGCTCCTCGGGATCCGTGCGCGTGTTTTACAACCCAGCGATGAGCACCAAGGGCGTGCTTCTGAGCGCGACGAAGAAGCTGAAGGTCCAAAGCCAAGACTCCGGCGCGCGCATCGATGGACTCGGCAAGGTGCACAACCCGCACTCGCTGCCAATGTACCGCGACGAAGAGTCGCGCAAGCGCAAGTTCCACAAGATCCGCTCGGACCCGGTCAAGTCAAAGGCCCCCGAGAAGCCGATCACGGGTCCAGGTATGGGTGGCAAGATCAGCGGCAGCACCACGTTCACGCAGTACTTCATGAGCAGCCACATCAAGAGCAGCTTCCGCGAAGAAGACCCGCGCGAGGCAATCCTCAAGTACGCGAAGAAGGCCGAAGACGCGCCGCAGTTCGTAGCGAAGGTGGAAGGGAAGATGGACGCGCGCTACGGCCTCGCGAAGGAGACGCTCGAGCAGGAGAAGATCTCGAAAGAGGAAGAGGAGAAGCGCTTGCTGCACCATTACTGAGCGAGAGAAAGAAAGAGAAAGAGAGAGAAAGAGTCTTGGCAAGATTGCTGGGGTGTGCCTCCAGTAGGTAGTATTACATTCTAGAGGAAATCAGCCTCCCCAAAAATTGCCACGTTTTGGCTGCATCTGAATATATCCAGTCTCAGCCTTCCCATTTGCTGAAAATTTTGAGATCCATCTCTGATTGGCTGAAAAGAATGGAGCCAGAGACAGAGACTGAGGGGGGTTGCTTGGATTCCAGAATGCTCATTTTCATTTTTTACAACAGACACGAAGTGAAGCTGAAGAAGTGAGGAAGTGAAGATGGTGAAGCTCAGGGGTACCTCCAAGAAGACGAAAGGGTCGACGCGCGCGCGCGCCACGCGCATCGACAAGGACGTGAAGACGACGATGCGTCAGAGCCGCGTGCTCTCGCTGCTCTACGACCTCATGTGGAGCTACCGCTACTTCAAGTACCTAGCGCTCGCGCTGCTGGTCGCGGACGCCGTGCTCGGCTACCTCATCATCCAGCACATCCCATGTACGTCTGTATATACGTTCTCTATATGTGTATGTGTGATGAATGCGCTTACGTGACTAATGCGTTGTATGCACTGTGTTCTGTCTTGCTGCAGACACGGAGATCGACTGGCGCGCGTACATGCAGCAGGTGGAGGCGTTCAAGGCCGGCGAGCGCGACTACATCAACATCCGCGGCGACACGGGTCCATTGGTCTACCCTGCGGGCTTCCTCTATGTCTTCTCGGTACTGCACACGGTCACTGACGCCGGCACGAACATCCGACGCGCGCAGTACATCTTCCTGGGCTTCTACCTGATCACGATCGCGACCATGCTCGCGATCTACAACCGCGCGCGTGTGATGCCGCCCTGGGCGGTCGTGTTCATATGTGTCTCGAAGCGCCTACACTCGATATACATGTTGCGTTTGTTCAATGACGGCATCGCGATGATGCTGCTCTGGATCGCCGTGTACCTGTTTGCAAGCCAGAAGTGGCGCATGGGCTGCGCGGTCTTTAGCTTCGCCGTCTCCATCAAGATGAACGTGCTGCTCTTCGCGCCGGCGCTTTTCTTCCTGTTGTTGCAGTCGTGCGGAATCCTGCGTACCGCTTGGTACCTGTTTATTTGCGCGAGCATTCAGGTAACTACCGTACTTGTGCTCTTGCTAGTCTTGGTTCGTTGCCACGTTGTGGATTACTAACAGTTGTCTCTGTCATTGATTCAATATATGTGTGCTATACCAGGTCATCTTGGGCTTGCCGTTCCTGCGCCACAACTGGTTCAACTACTTGCACAAGGCGTTTGAGCTCAGCCGCGTGTTCACGTTCCAGTGGACGGTCAACTGGAAGTTCCTGCCCGAGGATGTGTTTGTCTCCAAGGAGCTCGCGCTCGGCTTGCTCGGCGCGCACATCCTGTTCTTGATCCTGTTTTTGCAGAAGCACTTCAACATCATTGGCACATTCCGCGCGGTGCTCTACAAGCCGTTTGCGATCTACGAGCCGTTCCCGATCCGCTCGGAGGTGGTCGTGACGTCCATGTTCGTGATCAACTTTGTCGGCATCGCGTTCGCGCGCACGCTGCACTACCAGTTCTACTCGTGGTTCTACCCGACGCTGCCGTACTTGCTCTGGAAGACTAACATGCCACTGCTCTTCAAGGTCAAGTCGCTGATCATCGCCGAGTACGCGTTCAACGCATACCCAGCGACCCCAGCGAGTTCGACGGTGCTCCAGCTTATGAACCTGTTCCTGATCATCTCGCTCTACTTCACAGAGGACGAGAACAACTACGTGCCATACCTGGACGCCGACGCGCGCATCAACCTCTTGAGTTTCATCAACGAAGACTGCTTTGACGGGGCGCGCCAGCTTGCGCTCTACTACGGTAGCGTCACGGAGGACCTCGCTGAGGGAGCCGCGGTGACGTCGATCGATGAGCGCGAGATCGTACTGAGTCTCCCGAAGCTCAAGCTCACGCTCGCAGTGGGCTTTGGCAGCAGCGCGCCGGTCACGAGCGAGGGGTACGGCCGACAGGTGCTTAAGGTGATGCTCGCAGAGGCCGCTGAGGGTATTGCGGCGGGTGAGACCATGGGTTCGCTCATCAACAAGGAGTACGCGGAGGCCCAGGAGCGCGAAACGAAGAGCACTCGCGGCATGGCGTCGTTGCGTCGACGAGGGCCTGGAGGCATTGAAGACAGCCCAGGAGTGTAAGAGAGAGAGAGAGAGTAAGTGCGAGAGAGACGCGTGTATAGAGAAAGAGAGAATAGCAGCACCTGGTGATGTTCAATAGCAACAAACTCACTGCACAGGAACGTTTTGGTGATGGTTTCCTTCGAATGCAGATGGCTGCACCACCCAAAACGTACTTAAACGAGTATGTTGACACTGTACAATAACATACCCTTGTATAAGTGTACCTCAGGTTAAATATATATATCGCGGACAGGTGAGCTTGAGACCTGCAATATCTAATATGACAATGCCGCTCAAACACCAATGACCTCTCATGGACATCAAGAACACAATCACAACAAAAACGAGCAGCAATCGATCGATCCAATCAAGCATGACGGTGGCACTGGCGTTCGAGTCAGACGACGGCTCGCGCGCAATCCAGACAACCGTGCAGGTCGCCGAGACGGACGGCGTGCGCGCGGAGGACGTGGACGTGCGTTCCTACTACGAGATCGAGCGCACGGTCGCGCAGATCCTTTCGGGCGGCTACAGGAACATAGCGCTGCAGTTTCCCGACTCGCTGCTTCCGGACGCGCCGCACGTGCAGCAAGAGCTCAAGAATGGGCTCGAGGACGCCTACGAGCGCATCTTCATCCTGGGCGACACGTCCTACGGCAGCTGCTGTGTGGACGAAGTGGCGGCGCAGCACCTGTTCGCGGACTGCATCGTGCACTACGGCCGCACATGTCTGAGCGCGACATCCAAGATCCCGGTGGTGTATGTGTTTGGCAATGCGCCGATCGATGTGGACCACTGTGTGGATGTGATTGCGTCCCACATTATAGATGTGATTGCACCAGAGAAAGCGGTCCTGCTCTATGAACCGAGCTACAGCTACGCGATGGCTGCGATTGTAGCACAGCTGCAGGAAAGAATTGGTGACGAGCGGAAGCTGTTGCCTGGCGATATGGTCACGTTCTACGACCCCAGTAAAGCAGTAGCAGCAGAGATGTCATCTTCTAATACGTCATCAGTGTACATCGGCGGCCAAGAGGTCAAGCTCGACCATACCGCTGAAGACGACGAAGAGCTGCAGACCACCATCACGCCGGAGAAGTTTGCGATCGTGTACATTGGGGCCGAATCTCCGCACCTGACGAGTATCCTGCTGCGTCACAGTGCACTCGACTGCTACTCGTACCATCCGGTAGAGCAGCAGATCCGCAAAGAAGGTGCGAGCGTGAACCGCGCGCTCATGCGGCGGTATTTCCTCGTGCAACAGGCGAAAGAAGCGCAGATTTATGGTATTCTCATGGGCACCCTCGGCGTGTCCAAGTACCTGGACGTTGTGCACAGTCTCCAGAAGCTCATCAAAAAGTGCGTAGTGCTTGTCATTGTGGACATTTGTCCTCAACTGTCAACCTGAGTGTATCTAACTGTGTCTGTGAACTCTTACAGGAGCGGTCGCAAGTCGTACCTGTTTGTCGTCGGCAAGGTGAACGTGCCCAAGCTCGCGAACTACGCCGAGATCGACGCATTCGTGCTCGTCGCATGCCAGCAGAGCACGCTCATGGACAGCAAGGAGTTCTACAAACCGATCGTCACGCCCTACGAGCTGCAGCTCGCGCTCTCGAGCACGGAGGAGTGGACGGGCGAGTACAAGACCGACTTCCGCGAAGTGCTCCCCGCGATCACAAAGACTGCACAGGAGCTGGACGACGAAACCAATGGCGAAGGTGGTGATGACAGTGAAGAAGACAGTGACAAACCCTACTTCTCGCTGGTCACGGGCACGTACAAGAACTCGGTACGCGCAAACAGTTCGTCATTGGCGGCGTCAAGCGAAGCGGACAACAGCATGTCGTCGACTGCGCTGCAAGTGAAGAACGAGCGCGCAGACCTGGTGGAATACCGAAGCGAAGCCGGCGAGTACCTGGCGTCTAGAGAGTACCGAGGACTGGAGCCGCGCATCGGCGAGACGCCAGCACACGCAGCAGTCATGGGAGCCACGGGCATCGCGCGTGGGTATACCCACGAGAGTTAGTTAGAAAGCATGGCGAGGTCTTTGAATATGACACAAACCGAAGCATATGTTTTTGTTATTGCTGAGAATATAGAGAACTTACATCCTGATATATATGGAAAAACTGACACGATGTTAGCAGAATTACCCGATGTTTTCAGATCATGCAAAAGGATATGGATATGATCATTGGCCTACTTTGCTTTGTTGACTCTTTCAGTCTCACCACTCTGCGTCACAGCTTTGCGTCTCGAACCCGGTTGTCTGTCATTCCTTTCATTCACCAACTTACCTTTTCTTGGCAGGTGTTGAGTTACCAGTGCTTCTCTTCTGACACCTCACGGATCTTCCACAACCATGCGGCGAGCACCATGCAGCCCACGGACGTCCCAAGTAACACATTCGAGTAGTACAAGCGTCGCGACCACTCGCGCGTGTACTTTTCGAACATCTCTGGCTTCTGCGCGAACGGAGCCGGGAGCGTTCGCTGCTCTTCGTCCGTGACCGTCGGAGTTTCACGACGAAGCACGTTCGCGCACCACGCGTCCATCTCACTGGAGACCCCGACGTCCTTGACGAAACGGTTGATCGGCCCCGCCTCAATCTCCAGGTTTTCTGCCGAATCGTATTCATCCTTGTGCGATCTCCCCATCGCATCGGCGATCACCTTTCGACACTGAGTCCAGATCGAGAGCGCAGCGTCCAGAGTCGAGCTGCTGCTCTCTGCGGTAGTGTTCTTTCCCATGAGCATCGGCAGCTCATCGTCATTGCCTTCAAGACACACCAGAAGCATGCGCGAGTCGCAGTAGTACTCGTTGAACTTGACTGCGAACTGCGGCTCAAACGCGAGTCTCTTGGACTCCTGGCCCTTCCCCAACGAGTTGCCCACAACGAGCAGGACGACATAGATGAAGCTCAAAATGAACATGCCCCATCGCGCGCCAGTGCCCGCTCCGCCACAGAGAACTCCAAAGTGTGGCATGATGATCATCGGGATGATGATCAATAGTGCGACCCCCCAGCCAATGTAGCCCGACTCGGACATGGGCGTGAACGCGTACTTAGCCGCCATCGTGGCCGGGTCGATGAAAAACGGCACGACGACGTACCACGCGATCACGAGAAACGGCGAGGCGATCGCGAGCGGGAACGACCAGCAGAACGAGCCAAAGCAGCTGAAGACACTCATGCTGCAGTGGATGTCGGACAGGCGGCTGCAGCAACTGGGGCCTCCACTCCCAATGGTACTGTAGGGCTCTTGGAGTTTCTTGTCGTCCGTGGTGGTGTATGCGGTGGCCGTCGTGTCGTCACTGGACTTGCAGATCAGCATCTCCCTGGAGAGCAGTCTGATTTGATTGTTCGCTGGCGACTTGGCAGATTGACGAATGAGCTCCGATTTGTTAATAAATGATGCTGGTTGCTTGAGAAGATTCGCCAGTTGTCTGTGATGTGTGATGTGAAAAAGACTTGGAGGTATATTCTTTCACTGAACCGTTGGCTCAGCTTTCCTTGAAGAAAAGTGTACCCACCGAAGAAATGATTACTTATTGCTGCCCTGGTTGTACGATATTTGCAAAATATGAGCTTGTGAGCAGTCTTCCCAACGCACTTCTATGACGATGTACCAATGCGGCTCCAAGTCATGCAAGCAACCAACTCTGTTCTGTGAATACGAAGCACATTAAGGGATTAGACCACAAGTTCGCGTGGATCTCCTGTGAAACCACGTTCACAAAGTGTATGTTCAGCAACACGACCGACTTCACCTCAAATTTATCATTGATTCTTCCGTCAAAGAGCGACGCTGAGACTCGATCGCCTCGTAAAACTGTGGTTTGTAAGTCCTCCTGGAGTTGTGCGTGTGGCTTGCTTTCGGATCCAAATCTAATCAACGGACATTGTGATCATCATTAGCTGAACTTATATCCTGAATCCATCATATTCCTCGCGTGAGATTTGTCTTAGATGGTAACAAATAATGTGTTTGACTTGGTAATCAGGACACAACACAGGATACCGTACTCAGCGCAGATACCGGTATTATACCAGGCTCACTATCCACTAAACTCGTTTGAACTCTGTCTCTCAAGTGTTCATTCTCCTCAACCACAGCGAACCTCGCGAGCGTGGGTTTTCGGAATATACCCACTCGGTGGGTACACTTTTGCTCGCTTCAACAAAAAGTAAAGACCAATCAGTTCAGAGAAAACAAAGGCATTTTTATGCAATTTACTATATTTTGAGCATACAAATTATCAGATAAACCAAAAGCAGCGAATCTTCCATTCTAAAGCAGCCACCATTTGGTTTTGCCAGTCTCGCATTCTTCAATTCGCCAAGTCTCAAGCAACGCAAAAGAGAGAAACCCGGTTCAAGATGCCGATGTGCGCGTCCAGTGATGACGCGACGGCTGCAGCCTACGCTGCCACGGACGACAAAAAGCTCCAGGAGCCGTACGGCGACACTACTCCAACTCGCAGCCTCTACACCCGCTTGGCAGAGATATGCTCCAGTCTGAGTCTGCGCTCCCTGAGTTGCCTCAGCTCACTCTGGTGGTCGGTGCCGCTTGCGATCGCCTCGCCGCTGCTCGTGATTGCGTGGTACGTAATCGTGCCGTTCTACATCGACACGGATGCGATGGGCACCAAGTACGCGTTCTCGCCCATGTCGACTACGTCGTTCGACGGGTGGTCACTTTCGATGCTGATCATCCTGCCGATATTGATTGGACCGCACATTGGCGTGCTCTGCGTCGGTACGGATCGGGACTCGCGATGGGGAGTGTACTTCATGAGTGTCGTGTACCTGATCCTGCTCGTCGTTGGGAATGGACTGAGTGTCGGTCAAGAATCCAAGCGACTCGCGTTCGAGTCGCAGTTCGCGGTCAAGTTCAACGAGTACTACTGCGACTCGCGCATGCTGCGTGTGTGCCTCGATGGCGATGATGACGCGCTGCTGGTGCTCATGAGAAGGAACGCCACCACGGGACTCAACGCCACCGAGAGCTCCACGGATGTCGCCGCGCTCGCGATCTGGAGCCACTGCCGGAAGGTGATCACGGACGCGATGTCGCGAGCGCATAAGGACGAGGAAGACTCGCCAGGCGAGAAGGAGATCGAGGCGGGACCGATCTACCGCTTTCTCAACGACGTTGGCGAGTCACGCGAAGTGGACACATGGTGCGTGAATGTGCTTCATCGTGAATCTTCGATAGTCACGGACGAAGAGCAGCGAGCACTCCCGGCGCCGTTTGCGCAGAAGCCGGAGATTTTCCGCAAGTACACCCGCGAGTGGTCGCGACGCATGTTCTACTCCAACATCCTGTTGGGGACGATGATCGGCTCCATGCTGCTGGCTGCGTGGTCGTGGAAGATCCGCGACGCATTGAAGAACCACAATTGGTAAAGCCGTGGTGGAGAGCAAGGGGAGGCGAAGAATGCCGATACGTCCCGTGTATGAGCGCTTGGAGTTCATATTGTGATGGACAGCTTGCTGGGAAGCGAGAGCGAGTGACATTGACATATGCATACTTTCGCGTTTCCAGAAATTATGATCCGTTTCCCACAGAAATAACATACCGATCTTTATTACGAGAATGCTGCGTCTTCTTTTTCTTCACCCTTCCGATGGAGCTGGTTAGATTTCATTCGAGAAGACCCAAGCTTTGGGCATTCGAAGACATTAGCGTCCATTGCGCAAAGTGCAGCTACTCAAACAGGATCATTTGGCAATCCGCTGATCGCAGCGAGACCGGTCTACCACTTCATCGCGGACGTCGAAGGTCCCAGTGCAGAAGTAGACGCGTGGTGCGCGCAGATGCTTGACCGAGCGACTCCAGCGACGATCACGGACAAAGATAAACGCGAGTTCCCAGCTCCGTTCGCTCAGAATCCGTAAATCTTCCGCAAATACACGCGCGAGTGGTTCACGCGAATGTGTTGCTGGGTGGCGCGGCAGGATATCTGGTACTCGCAGTGGCAGCCTCGATATCCCGTGACGCATCGAAACCATGAACGATACGCGAATAGCGTCAGCAGTGCCCAGCGAGTGTAATGCTAAGGTTCCCCTTCCAGATGAGTTGTTTGGATTACAGTGCAATTTCTTTTCAATCTGCTCTTTGGATATTTTTCTTATCTATCCGTCGACACCAGCACCGCAATAGAGCATGCGTCTACGGCTGCGTTGACGATTTACTGCGCTCATGAGCCAAAATACTCCCAGAAGAATTGCAAAACCCAACACAATCGCCACTGCGCTATCCAAACAGAAAGGGGTCATAAGCGATTTATCCCTCCTGCTCAACCAGCAGCTGAGAGAGGAAATAGATAAAATGATCAAGAAATTGCTCTTTGGCGTTGAAGATATCAAGGAAAAGGTCATTCTGGAAAGCATCCGACCGATAGACTCGAGACTCTCGTCGCCCTCCAAGACCATCGAGGTCACGTTCTTCTCCGAGAAATATCTTCTCTATCTCCCATAAACAAAATGGGACCACAACATACAGGTAGGAAGCCCTCTAGCAGCGTCCAACCAGCTTTTCTTTTCTCATTCTTCAAGCTGCCGCAGCTGAGCAAGCAATCCTGATGATGGCGTTTGCGTGGAGCTTTGAGTGAAAAAATAACAACCAGAAAGACGCGCTTGCAGTCTTTGTGAGAAAGCGAATTTGATTCACTTGGTGTTACCTCAGAGCATCTACCATACCAAGACGCATCCAGTCCCGTTTCTGCAGAATATACCCGCTGCGAAAGAACCTTTTGCACAAAGAAGTGCAATCGAAGGAGATCGATTGGGTTCACAATCAGAAAGAGTAAATACCGTACAATACCGGTATTTTGGGCAGAAGGAGAGCGAGGAGGCTGAGACTTGGGTGTGTGCACTGAGTGAGAACTACAGGCTGTGAGTTCTCATGAAGAAGCGAGTGCAACGGTGGCACGCTGCATAACACGGAAGGCTATTCTAAAGATCAAAGAGCGTCTAGAGAGCTCCATTTTATTTTTGATCGTGTCTCAATGGTAGTGACTAGAAAACGAAAGCTCGATGGAATTTGCCAACATCTTTCAGTAAATGGAAGAAGAAATGTTCAAGTACACGTTCAGGATTCCCAGCATACGGGTAAGCATGGGTTCAGCGCGTGCGGGCTCGGGATTGCTCGCTACTCTTGGTCTGTCAGATTGCCTGAGCGGAGGAAGTGATTGCCGCACCACGCGTTAACTTCGCGCGAGCCGCTGCAGTCGTCGAGGAGTCCGAAGATCTCCTGCGCTCGAACGATCAGGTCGAGTCCGTAGGTGTCGGTCGTGGGATCATAGTCTCGGTATATGCCCTTCCATAGTACGCTGCGGCAGTGGCCCGAGATTGTAAATGCGACTTATGTGGCGTTCTCGGAGGAAGCGATCGTAGTGGCATTGCCACGCATGAGCACGAGTCGGTCCTCGAGCGCCTTCGAGACACACGCACCTCGTACGCATGGAGCAGTAATAGTTGTTGAAAACGGCTGCAAACTCGTGTACACTCGCCTCTCTAATCTTCGTATCCAACGCCGCAAGTAGATTCCCGACGAGCAACAGACTGAGGTACGCCGCGATCACAATGCATAGCATCCAGCGTCCGCAGCGGTCCAGACAACCATCTAAGCAACAAAAGAAGGACATAAACGGGATCCAGAGGATTTGGACAATGCCAATCACGAATGCCGCTCTCGTCCATTCCACCCAGCGATCTAAGTCCATGGGCACAAAGACGTACTTGGTGTACGTGGCGTTCACTTCGACGATATGCGGCACGACCACGAAGAACGCGATCGAGAGTAGCCAGGAAGCGAGGCCGAGCGGCACGATGACTCGGTCCGAGTCGATCCACTCCATGTGAAGGACCGGATCCGAGAGACAGCGACTGGGAGGCGTCAGCTCTGGGGGGGATTCTGAGAGGCACAGGTTTGGACGGGCCATCATTGGCACTTGGGCGGTTGCGCATGTTGGTGGGTGGGCGGGCGCGTCGCTGGGAGAAGGTAGCTAGAATGGTGGATGGAGGTTTGAAGATGAAATGATGAGTGAGGCAGCTCGGTCCAGAGTCATTCGTTGGTCATTTTGGCAGGTCCACCTGCTGTGTTAATTGAAAGCAGATGTCAATACCATGTACCCAGTCCTGTTTACGCAACAAATCAATTTCAACAAGGATTTGCGTCTTTCTTTTGGACAGAAGAATACAGACGACACGTCCCTCCGACCCGTCCTCCAGCAATGGCGACCTGTACTCGACCGACCAATCACGTGGAACCAGACACTCTTCAGACTCGACCTCCCGCCCAAGTATAGATGGCAGCAACACAACCACGGCGTCCTCTTG